>ML262844.1:1161-18820 GCA_005239495.1 Nicotiana undulata
TCAGGTATGATTCGCGATCTTGGGGAGCTTATCACTATCGAGTCATCGCACGGATCGCATGTATGATTCGCGAACGTGTGGAGCTTTATGACCGAGTCAGTCCTTATGACCCACCCTTATGACTTCGGCCGATAGTCTTGTCCGTGTCGGTTATATATATATATATATACGCATTGCATTCATCCGCATTTGCATTGAGTTGGGATCGTACGAGGGTGAGTTGAGAAACAATACAAAGTACTGGAAAGTGAACAATTGAGAATAAAGATAAGTCATTTCGGATAATGAGAAAGAGAACAAGTAATATAAATATGAACATCTTACAAAGAAAGATCATGTTTGAGATCAGTTGCTGTTGTTGTTTACATGTTCGTATACTTGATGTATTTTCTCACATGATTTACTGCTCAGCATGTACCTTATTTATTTATTTATGTACTGGACCTTAGTGAGTATGTATTCTACCTCTCGTCACTACTCTTTACGAGTTTAGACGGGATACTCACTGGGTACATATTTGTTTATATGTACTCATGCTGCACTTTCTTTCTTTTTCTGCACTTGACTGTGCAGGTACTAAGGTTGGTTCGTCTGGTCGTCCGCTAGTTGATAGATACTGATCGCAGCGTCGCTCCACATGGTGAGATGTCTTCTTGGCGTTATCCTGACAGCACCTCTGGAGCCTTCTAGTTTTATTTTGCTCAGTCTTTTGTTCCAGGCTGCGACTTGTATATTTTGTATATGTATTCTACTGTTGTATCTATGTAGCCGCCCGTTGACATTGTGACACTAGTCCTGGCACACACTTGTTGTAGCTATCGGGGTTGTATATGTACTGGGCTTAGCTGTGGTTCAGCTTGTTTCTATGGCCCTACCCCACGTTGTTATTGTATTCCACACTTTCATTATTATTGTTGTTCATTGGCTGGCCTAACCTCACCGTTAGGCGCCATCACGACCTAGACCGGTTTTGGGTCGTGACAGAAACATAGGTCATGGTTGTTGATTTTCTGGTTTATTAAAAGTTCTGGGTTGAAATCTAGGATTTTATTGTTGATTTCTTCTCGAATTTCTGGTATTCAAACCACCATTTCCTGGGTTTTTGCTACTGCTGTTTGCTGCTATTATTAAGCTCACGAGAGCCTGATTTGTCTTTGACCTTTATTTGGTCAAATCTTCTTATTATTTTTCACTCTCAAAGTTATGTAACAATTTTGCTTCAAATGAAATGCTTAGATTCAAAAATCTTTGCTTGTTTGGTCTTAAAAATGTTTTATATTATCTGATTTTATCCTGTTTCAAGATTAAGAACATACAAACTTTGTGTTGTATCAATGAGCTATGTGTAGCTATTTAGTTTTGAGATTCTTTGAGGTTCAGTCCAAAATCAGCCTTGTTTTACCTTCCATTTTTCCTTTATGGTTATGCTATTTTGTATACATCCCTATGATTAAAGTTGTAAACGAATTACTGTAAAAAATAGCACTAAAGGAAATGAATCTGACCCCCAATACTTAGATTACAAAAGTTTTAATGTTTAAAATAACACTAAGGAAAATAAATCTGACCCCTCTAATGGTCAGATTCATTCCTTAATGATGCATAAATTTACTTTATTTTGTTCGAAAATCAGTGGTAAAAGTGCAGGTGTTCGATCCTTTGAATTAGAAGCATGAGCAAATTCAGCCCGTTTGAAATTAAAGTAACAATAGTTGGAATAGCCATTTAGGTTGAAATTTATGTATAAATTTGTATTTTGGTATTTTATGGATGTATATAAATTTATTTCTGTAAAACAAACTATATTACTTCCTTTTTCTTTAATATAATGGGCTATTATGAGTCCAGTAACTTCAATTTTGCTAAGCAAACAGGGAAGACTTGTAAAGGGCTAAACAGACCTGAACAAGTCCAAAACAGAGGTCATTAGACCTTAAGTATAAAGCCCAAAGTCTTAAGGGCTATATTTCAGCTTTAATAACTTGTTTGGATGGTCGTTACCCATTGTATTGTATCGTATTGTTATTTTAAATACAATGTTGTTTTGGTTGTTTCTTAAATTTTATTGTATTGTATCGTTAAATCCGTCGTTACGTAACGACGAAATGTGCCACTTTATGTAACGACCGAATTGGTGTGGTTGCGTCATTATCTTGCCTTTTTATCTCATCTCACCCTTCACTATTATTAAATAATTTTATTTTATCATTTACTCTACCTTTTTATATATTAAATTTATTTAGTATCATAATTTTTCTTTATAATGTTGCAAAATTTATTTTTCATATTGCTGGTGCATGATATCATGAAACAATGGCAAACAATACAATCTATCCAAACATTGTATTCATCAAACGATACAGCACAATACAATACAATACGATACGATACATTATGAAACGATGTGAAACAACCATCCAAACAAGTTGTAAAGGTCAAATCGCATGGTGTATGTTAGGAATCTAATTGTATAAATTCATTTGTCACTCATTTTCACGGGAGTCTTCTTTTGGTATTAAAATCAAGTTCTTACTATGTTAATTAAATTTTGGTACTAAATTAGCTTACTGGGTTAACTAAAAGAACTCAGTGTTCGACCAGCTAATGAGTTTTTGTAGTATATTTTAGAATTGTAGTTCAAAACATGCTCAGATGAATGTTTTCATTTTATTCATTTGAATTCTATCATTTTAGACGTTAATGGAATAGAACATTTTCTCTTCATGATAGTTAAACATAGGGCTGTCCAAATGTTTGTCACTAATTGAGCCAGAACTAGTAAATGACCCAATCTTCATATACCAAGCTCGTAAATCAGTGTCAAAAAGATCTTGAGTAACTCCCTATTTTGTAATCTGAAGAACCTTCCTTAAATTAGTCTTATAAATTGACGTAGGAAACTCGCTTTAGATAGGGAAAATACTTAGACACGTTCCTTAATTAGGTAGTGAATACCTTTAGACTTTGAAAATAAATTAATGATCAAAGTATACGTTCGCGTAACTTTGAATAAAAAAATAACAAAAAATACACCTTTTTTCTAAAGATTGTGTATACATTTACGTAACACAAAGAAATATTAAAATGAACACTCATAGAGACATCTTTAGGAACAAATTTTTAAAATTATCGGAATTACGTACATGCTCGCGTGACGTGATTTCGATTTCTTTTTGACAACCAAAATAAAAATATGTGCTTGCACATCTTTAGTTACTTCTTTAATTGAATTCAGTGTCGAGAATTATATACACATCCGCGTGATAAGATTTTTGACGCATCCAATCTCAACGGGTTTACGCATACGTGAACCATCTCAAAATAACTCTTTGAATATGAATGAATAATGAAAGCGGTAAAAATATAAAATGCACATAGGTATAAAAAGCAGTAATTAAACAATTTAGGCCAAGTTTAATCATTAAGCGACCGTGCTAGAACCACGAAACTCGGGAGTGCCTAACACCTTCTCCCGGGTTAACATAATTCCTTACCGGAATTTCTAGTTCGTAGACAATTTAAACAGAGTCAAAATTCCTCGATTGGGGATTTTTAATAAATAAATGGTTACCCAGAACACCGTAAAAATCCGGGTGTTGACTCTGAAACTAATAAAATAAATCCCAAAATCGAATAATGTCACTTAAAGTGGAACAACTCCCTTGTTACCCTTACCGGTGAAAAAGGAGGTGTGACACCCTAGACTAAAGAATTAGCTACGCATAATTGTTTTCATAAACACAAGCAAAATTCATCATCAATGATCAAAACAAAAGGAAGAAAGATAGAACTTGATGCCAAATCTTCCTCCTTGCCTCTTGCCTCTTCTTGCCTTCAATAAAACTATTAAAACCTTGATATCTTCTTTTTGGACGAGCTGGGCCTCTTTTAGGTTAAGTGAGATTGCCCCCGAACTTTCAAAATTACCCCTGATATTAACGTGCCTCGGAGAGACTAGCGCGGTCGCGCATGGGCCGGGCATATTGGCTTTCATTATGTCTGTCGCTCCTGAACTAGTGCGGCCACACATGGGCCGCGCATATTGGACTCAATTCTACCAGGCTTCTACTGCTCGAGCGCGGACGCGCTCCAACCGCGCTTGGCCCGTGCTCCTGGGATCAGCTTTTTCCTCTCTTTTTTCTTTCTTCTTTCACGCGCATTCACCTCTGAGTGGCTTTCCATGCTTTAAATTAGCTCCAAAACACTGTCCTATGTCTTCATACTCAAGACTTGCTCCTGCAAAACACAAAATGCATAATTAGAGCCATTTGTTTTATCATTTAACCTTCCTAGAACAGTGAAGCATAACTAACTTAGGGCGTAAATGGTTGCTAAACTACATGAATCTATCCTATTATCAACACCCCACACTTAAATCAGTGCTCGTCCCCGAATAATCAACCATAGTCTAAAGAGGTCCCTTCGCTAAGCACTTCCCTAACATATCACACTAAGAACATACAACACAATTTGAGTCTAGGAGTGTAACATCTTTGCCTCAAGAGTCGACTCTCACGTGCCGTGCAATATTCCTAACTTACTCACTTTACTCTATACAGAGGTCAAGACGTACCTTTCCGTAATAAATCAAGTTCCCTCACATCGCAAATGAGAGTAGTCCCACAAATAATAAACATTAAGAACAATTAGGAACTCAGATAGAAAAAATTCACTCACTCTCAAAAAGAACATTCATATGCCACAAAGATGCACCATAGGCTTGCCCGTAGTGTACTACTCTACTAATCGAGCTCATTCAGTCTAAGATCAATTAGGACTTCATTTGGTTGTAATGTAGGCTAAGATACGGGTAGGATATATTTGTATATAGTGACTACACCTCCCTAAGCACTTTAATACAATTACTTTCACATTCAGAACCATGCTTATGTCAAACCAGACATTCCACCTTTACTTCAATTTATATTTCCCCATACTTCTTTAAGTACAATTACATCAAATCACCACTTATCTAGGATTATTTCTTCTTCTTTTTTCAATTCAAGTGGCACTTATTTTTTTTCAAAACACTGCACCTTTCTCCTTATTTCATTAGTTCCACTCAAAAGCCAAACCAACCACCCCACACTTTGACTTTTACACAGTTCATAACAATTCAAGTGCTCATGGGAGGTAAAGAGGTTCAAACAGATGGTCCATTCAAACAATTGGGTAAGGCTTGTAATGTGATTGCCAAAGAAACAGGATTATAGGCTCAACGGGGTTAAATACAATACATCACACTTAGGTGGGTATACTTTATATATTTGGCTTAACAAAAAAATGCCTATATCACTTCTAAGACTGAATAAAGCTACAATTTTGCTTTTCAAACACACATGGCAAGTTCTAAGCATCAAATGCAGTGCATAGAATACAACAAATCTCACACACACATGGCACATGACTCACTCCAGATTGGCTAATCAAAACACTCTCGTTTGAGTACTTAAGTTGAGTTACAAACATACAATTTAAGGCACTCTAACAAGAATCAACAACTGAGACTAAGCGTCCCCCTATAGTGTCTATTGTGTTCAAGGCGTAACAACGTTTAGGGACTCTCTTTCAATCTCAGCTCAAAGCCCATAAGTACCCAAAAAAAAAACAAAAACTAACTACACCCGGTTCAAGCAAAACCCTTGGAAAAGAACCGCGGTCCAAAGAAAACCCATGGGGGAGTTGTTACACTACCTACCAAAGAAAATCTTTTTTTTATATCGACTTAGACCCTCAAGAACCCCATCGAGTGAGATCCATCATTGGGACAAGTCGACTCACATAATTATACTTCTACTCAAAACCAAAAAAAAATAATTATGTTCCTACATATATACACATACACTGAAGTATCCCCCACCTCACACTTAAAATGATGGCATGTCCCCATGTCATGCAAAATAAAAAAAATGCGAGGTAAAGGAACTTCTCTGACAGATAAATCTTGATCGGAGACCGTCCCCGGGTCCAGATGACATGCTCGACCTAAAGCTCGCAGCTACCCCATTATTTTCTTTTCAGATTTAGCACTCTGGGTGGACAACACATCAACCCGCGTCCCTAAGTCAGTGACTGTGGTATGCAGCCCCGACATCTCCTGCTCTAAGGCCTCTAACCGATCACCCCGACTGACCCTAGATGGGCCTGCGGTGTCCGCAACATGCTCATATGTGGGCAACTCAGCTTCCACTCCCACGTGCTCATCCTCTTCCTCCTCACGTGCATCAGCCTTATGATCACCACCAGCTGCCACAGGCTCCTTCCCAATAGTCACCTTGTTCGCTTGAAACTTTGCCTCTTTCGGCACTTTGCCATCCACCCTCAAGTGTTTCGGCACCTGAGCTGCCCGGCATAGCCTAGTAACTAGGGAAGGGAAGAAAAAACCATACCTATGGATCGGACAACGAGTAAACATCTCCTCGTAAATAAGCTTGGCTACGTCAAAGTTGCGGCCATTCATGAAACACCAAATCAATGACGCACGGGGATCATTCACTTTCGTGGTGTTGTAGGATGACATCAGACGGTTGTTGATGAGATAAAGCCAACACTTCCCTTCAAGGGTTAGTGCCGCCGATTTGAACTTCTGCCCATATTGCATCCACACAATCTCCTTGCCAGGTGCACATATTGTTTCAAAGAACACCGCCCACTGAGTGTACCGTCTACCATAAGCCTCATAGAAGTTGTCCATCTCCGCCACGGGACCTGTGAGCCTGTATGCTCTCCTAATGGCCTCCATAGAGGCGTCAACATGCCTCTTGCACACTGTCACCACATCATTCACATGCTCTGAAATGTTGGCATAAAATTCTCGCACAACCATCAAATTGGCCTCATCTGGATCTTCCAAGAAAATCTCCAGCCCACGCCTGACCAGCTCATTGTATATATTGGGACAGTCATGTTGAAGAGATCCTATATCCATGCCCTGTTATGGTATTGGTTTCTTGGGTTCCTTAGCAGCAAACCATTCCTGAGTTGCGGCAGAGACGAACATATTACCATCATAAGGACGAGCATCAGTTGACGCTGGTGCTCTAGATGATTCCGTTTGTCCGCTGGATGAAGTACTGGTGGTTCAGCGCTTTTTGGAGGGTGCCATGCTACATGTTCCCTCAGCGTCATTTGGACTTTTCACTCGCCTAAACTCACCTGCATATGTTAGTACTTACAAAAATCCAAATAACAATTCTAACTACACTAAAATCACTACGTGTTGGGTTCCTCCCAACCAACGCCTTAGTTAGTGTTGTGGCACGACAATTACAACAAGTCAATGGGTTGCCTCCCATGCAGTGCTTGATTTAACATCGCGGCATGACGCAGATGAGCGCATATAATGTTCGCTCGACCTCTGAGGCTCAGTCAGATGTATCACTGACACTTCCTTGACTTCATACATGCCCACATATGGTTTCAGTCTGTGCCCATTGACTCTAAATGTGTGGGAGTATTTCTCTGAGGCAATCTCTATAGAAACTGAAGGGAGAACTTCGACCACACGAAATGATCCAGACCATCGTGACTTGAGTTTACCCAGAAATAGCCTTAATCTTGAATTATAAAGCAACACCATATCTTCGGGTTTGAAATTTCTCTCAACAATGTTCTTATCGTGCAACCTCTTCATTCTCTCCTTGTATAACCTTGTGCTCTCGAAAGCAAGATTCAGTTGTTTTTTCCCGCAACCTCAATGTCTAGATTCAGATGTTTCAATTCCCACCAAGCTCTATGCTCTCGCTCCACTGGCAAGTGACATGCCTTCCCAAACACCAACTTGTATGGTGACATGCCAATTGGTGTTTTGAAAGCGATTCTATAGGCCCAGAGTGCGTCATCTAACTTTTTCGCGCAATCAGTTCTTGTGGCATTCACAGTTTTGGTCAACACACTCTTTATCTCTCTATTTGACACTTCAACCTGCCCACTGGTTTGAGGATGGTATGGGGTTGCCACCTTGTGGTGCACATCGTACTTCTCCAGTAATTTCTCGAAGGCTCGATTGCATAAATAAGTGCCTCCGTCACTGATTATGGCTCTCGAGATCCCGAAACGGGTGAATATATTCTTCTTCAAAAACCCAATGACTACCCTTGCATCGTTGGTGGGAATGATACAGCTTCCGCCCATTTGGACACATAATCTACAGCAACAAGTATGTACTTATTTCCATAGGAGCTGACGAAGGGACCCATGAAGTCTATTCCCCATACATCGAATATTTCAACCTCCTAAATTGGGTTCATGGGCATCTCATGGCGACGGGAGATGTTCCCGATTCGCTGACATTCATCACAGCCCTTTACCCATAGATGTACATCCTTAAATATAGTTGGCTAGTAGAACTTGGCTTCTAGAACTTTTGTTGCTGTCCTGGATCCTCCAAAATGTCCGCCATAAGCCGACGCATGACATGCCTGCAAAATAGAAGATTGATCTATCTCGGGGACACACCTCCGGATCATATTGTCAACACGAATCTGAAATAGATAAGGTTCATCCCAGTAATACATGTGGCAGTCACGGTAAAACGTTTTCTTCTGCAAAGAGGAAAGGTCATAGGGAACTATACCGCTTGCGAGGTAATTTGCTATGTCTGCATACCATGGAAATTCCTCAAGGCTCGTGGCGAGTAGCTGCTCGTCTGGAAAGGTTTCCAGAATATCCTCTGCCTCAACTGATTTTTCAGCTCCTTCCAGTCGCGATAGGTGATCAGCAACTTGGTTTTTCGTGCCCTTACGGTCACGAATCTCCAAGTCAAACTCTTGCAGTAGCAGTACCCAACGAATCAGGCGCGGTTTGGACTCTTTCTTTTCAATCAGGTACCTAAGAGCAGCATGATCAGTCTATACAATTACCTTTGATCCAATCAGGTACGATCTGAACTTGTCGAATGCGAATACCACAGCCAGCATCTCTTTTTCAGTCACAGTGTAGTTCAGCTGGGCTCCACTCAACGTTCTGCTTGCATAGTAAATTGGGTGCATTATCTTGTCTTTCCACTGTCCTAGTACTGCTCCCACTGCATAGTCACTTGCGTCACACATTAGTTCGAATTGTTGCTCCCAGTCGGGGGCAACAATGATGGGTATTGTGACTAGGCTCTTCTTCAACTCCTCGAATGCTACCCTACAATCATCAGAAAACACGAAACGGTGATCTTTTTCTAACAACTTACACAAAGGGTTGGCAATTTTTGAGAAGTCTTTTATGAATCTCCGGTAGAAATCGGCATGCCCGAGGAAGCTCCTGATTGCTTTGACTGATGTGGGAGGTGGAAGCTTTGCTATCACATCAACTTTCTCACAATCCACCTCGATACCCTAGCTTGATATTAGGTGTCCCAAGACTATACCTTCTTGTACCATGAAGTGGCACTTTTCCCAATTAAGTACCAAGTTAGTTTTAATGCACCTTTTCAACACTCTGGTTAGATTTGTAAGGCACTCAACGAATGATTTTCCCACCACTGAGAAATCATCCATGAACACCTCCATTATGTCTTTGACCATGTCTGCGAATATGGCCATCATGCACGTTTGGAATGTGGTAGGTGCGTTGCATAGGCCAAAGGGCATCCTCCAAAAGGAAAAAATCCCATAAGGGTATGTGAACGAGGTCTTCTATCTGTCCTCTAGTGCATTGGAGATCAGATTGTACCCCGAGTACCCATCCATAAAACAGAAGTGGGACCTATCTGCCAGTCTGTCAGGCATCTGATCAATGAAGGGAAGTGGAAAGTGGTCTTTTTGGGTGGCCAAGTTTAATTTACTATAGTCCATACAAATTCTCCAACCTATGACGGTTCATGTCGAGATCAGTTCATTGTTATCATTTTTCACCATTGTCATACCACCCTTCTTAGGAACACATTACACCGGGCTAACCCAGTTGCTGTCAGAGATGGGGAAGATGATTCCTGCATATAACCACTTAATGATCTCCTTCTTCACCACTTCCTTCATTTTGGGGTTCAACTTTCTTTGGTGTTCCCTGGAAGGTTTGTGCCCATATTCCAGCAGAATTTTATGCATGAAAAATATCGAGTTGATCCCCTTGATATCTGTCATGGTCCACCCAATAGCACTCTTGCACTCCTTGAGTACTTGAAAAAGCTATTCTGCCTGCACAGCTAACAAACTGGATAAGATAATAACAGGTAATGTGGAGTCAGGTCCTAAGAATGCATACCTGAGATGGCCTGGCAGTGGCTTCAACTCCAGCTTTGGTGATTCTTCTATGGATGGCTTGGCTGGAGGAGTTTCCCTTTTTTCTAAGTGCAGGGGATCAAATTCAAGTGATCTCTTCCAAAAACCTTTGCCCTCAAGAGCAAGCACCCATTCCGCCAATTCTTCACCATCACCTTGTCTAAATTCATAAGACATGCAGCTGGTGGATCCTCAACAGTAAGGGTCTCATCATCCTCTTCCAGGATTACATCCATGGCATCAATTATAGAGCAATTGGCGAATTCACTTGGTCTCCTCATAGATTTATGCACGTTGATGTTATTTCCTCATCATTTAACCTCATCTTGAGTTCTCCAGTTTCACAATCAATTAGAGCTCGCCCCATGGACAAGAATGGCCCTCCCAAAATTATAGGAATTTTTTCATCCACCCTACAATCCAGAATTAAAAAATCTATAGGGAACACAAATTTCCCTACCTGCACCAACGCATCATCAAGAATACCTGAGGGCCTTTTTACAGTCCTGTCAGCCAGCTGCAACATCATAGACGTGGGTCTAGCTCTTCCAATCCCCAACCTTTTGTAGATAGCTAGGGGCATAAGATTTATGTTATCCCCCAAATCACAGAGTGGCTTGGCGAAATCAAAGTTACCTATGGTGCAAGGAATTGTGAAACTCCCTGGGTCAAGTCTTGGAAGTCGAATTTGCGGGACATCAAGTCCTTCATCATTTTTGCATAACTAGGAATCTCCTTCAAAGCATCAATCAATGGAACATTTACCTGAACTTGTTTCAACATTTCCAAGAACTTCTTGTATTTCTCATCTTTTTGGTACTTGGCCAGCCTCTGTGGGAATGGTGTTAGAGGTCTCTTCTTCCCACTGACTTGTGCTTTCTCTTTGTCAGACACTACCTCCACTACCGGTTCCTGTGTTGTCTAAGCTTCTTTCTCAGCCTCATTTTGTGTGTTGGCTTCTTCCTGGGCAGGTTGCACCGTCACCTCGATTAATCCTGCCAAATCATCCAGTTCAATGGGAACTGGTACAAGTATCTCAGCAGGTCTGCTTTCTTGAGCCCTCTCTTGCTACAAGTCTAGGTCTCTGCCATTATGTAGACTCACTGCCATCAGCTACTCTGGGCCCTGATCTTTTGGATTTACCTACGTGTCTGCAGGCAATGTCCCATGAGGACGATTATTCAATGATATTTAAATTTGACCCATTTGTACTTCAATATTCTTTATGGTTGACTCATGTGCATCTACTCTTTTACGTATTTTTGCATTCGACCCAATAATATGTTGCATCATTGCCTTGAGTCTAGCAAACCCATCTTCTTGTCTCCCATTATGTTGTTATTGAGGTGGATGATAACCTTGTTGCTGATTCTTGTTGTTGTAACCCTGTGGCCTTTTATAAGGCGCCATATTACCGTGAGGTCGAATGGCTCCCATATTTCCATTATTATGCTACTGTTGGACTGGCCTATATGGCTGATTCTGCTGGCCCCAATTCTGACCACCTTGTCTCTGTCCCCCATAATTGGACACATAATTCATGTTCTCAGGATAGTGTTGGTGATCACCTTCATCATTCCACTGGCTACCAAGTGGCTGACTAATGCAAGATATGCATAAGCCCCCATTGGTTGTATCAACTATGTGCACCTGCTGCTTCTGACCAGACTCTTCCACCTTTTTGGTGAGGATGCTCATTTGTTTAAGGTGGCCATATTTTTAGCAAGAAGTTGTCTGGATCTAAAGCCACTGAGTGGACTACTGGAGTGATTGGTGCATTTTTGGTTGTCCATCCGGAATTCTGTTCCATCTTATCGAGCACGATCTGGATTTCTCTCCATGTTTTGCTCAAGAATTCTCCACCAGCTGAAGCATCAACATTAGCCTTCACGCTATCTTCCAGGCCCATGTAAAACCTCTGCCCTAGCATCTGCTCAGGAATACCATGGTGCGGACATATAACCAACATCCCCTTGAATCGTTTCCACATTTCTTGTAATGTTTCTGTTGATTTATATCTGAAACTCAAGATTTCATAAAATTGCTGAGCAGTCTTGTTGGGTGGATGGAACTTGTTCACAAATTGTTTGACTAACTCATCCCAAGTAGTGATGGAATTAATAGGGAGTGAATTTAGCGAAGTTTGGGATGCTCCTGTCATAGAGAATGGAAACAACAACAACTTTATTGCTTCCTGAGTCACGTTGTGTTGTCTTTGTGTTTTGCACATTGACAGGAAATTCTTCAAGTGTTGTTGAGGATCTTCAATGTGTGACCTCGAGAATAGTCCCTTGTTTTGCAATAAGTGCAGCATGTTGTTTGTGATCTGAAATGATCCAGCCTGTATCTTCGGGACTACTATCGCTGTGGCCAAATTATCTGTCGTGGGTTGTGCCCAGTCATATAGTGCAGCCTCTGGAACAAGAGTCTCCACTACCTGCGCATTTGATCCTTCCACGTGATCCCTATTATTTTTCTTATTCACCAGCTCTGCCATGTCTTGTTCAGGTTGTTCAGTTGATTTTTGTTGTTTTCTTTTCCGGTTGGATCGATTCAAGGCCTTGAAAACTTTCTCGGGATCTGATAATGCTTCTAACACTTCACCAGTTCTTGATGAGTTTCTAGGCATGCACTTGTATAACCAAGTTTGCAAACATTAAAATTTCAATGTATTGATTGAAAGTGAAGAAAATTGACTATACTAAGAATTTTTGTGTTTCTTCCAACTGTAATTGATAACACCGTTAATTCCCCGGCAACCATGCCAAAATTTGATCGCGCCCAACTATTCCTTATAAAAAGGACAAAGCGTTCGTTGTCAATATATTTCAGGTATTTAGCCCAGAGTCGAATCTCATAGGGAATTAACCTATCAATTACTGTTATCAGACTCACTTAATTCTAGTAATCAACTTCCAAGATATGTTGAATAACAATTGGTTGTTTTTCTACTAACTATTACTGAATGAAACTATTTAAACTAAGAGATAAATATGAATGGATTGTAAATAATAAAGAGAAGTATCTAAGGTTATGATTTCCCCTATTGATGGAATCGCTTCCTGTTATGTTTCATATAAATTTGCCTAATCTTCTCTATCGATCATGAGCACTCTTACTACCGTAAATCTCTCACGAGTAATAACGACAATTTACTAGACATACTCTCCCAAGTTACGCTAGTTGGCTTTTTATTACAGCTCACTTAGATTGCACCCAAGGTTTCATTATCCCTAATCCCACCTTTAAACCCTCGGTTATTGATTCCTCACATACATCGGAAGTGAAGTTGTTCAACAACTACCTAAATATGCACTCTCTCCCTAGTAATACATACTAAATAGGCACAGCTAATTGAGGATCCTTTCAATTGACTACAAAAAGAACGTAGTTGAACAAATAGAGATTAACTTGGGCAAAACTATATTATCATAACAAGAAGTTCATCCTTCAATAGGTTCCATAAAAACCCTAGACTAAAGAATTAGCTACGCATAATTGTTTTCATAAACACAACAGCAAAATTCATCATCAATGATCGAAACAAAAGGAAGAAAGATAGAACTTGATGCCAAATCATCCTCCTTGCCTCGTGCCTCTTCTAGACTTCAACAAAACTATTAAAAACTTGATATATTCTTTTTGTGAGAGCTGGACCTCTTATAGGTTAAGTGAGATTGCCCCCGAACTTTCAAAATTACCCTTGATATTAACGTGCCTCGGAGAGACTAGCGCGGCCGCGCATGAACCGCGCATGGGCCGCGCATTCACCTCTGAGTGGCTTTTCTTGCTTTGAATTAGCTCCAAAACATTGTCCTATGTCTTCATTGTAACGACCCGGTCCGTTGTTACGCAGTATACGCATCTATTCCTTTATTTATATCTTGTAGTAGCTTGGTTAGACTGTTCATGGAGTGTTGGGGTTGGTTGGTTCGGGTTCGGAGTGAAAATAGAGTGGATTGAGACACTTAGTCTCTAACAAGAGCTTAAGAGTTGAAAAAGTCAACCCGGAGTGGACTTATTGTTAAACGACCTCGGAATGCGGATTTTATGGTTCGGATAGCTTCGTTAGGTGATTTGGAACTTAGGAGTGTGTTCAGAATATTTTTAGGGTGCCCGGTGTAGAATTAGGCTTGAATTGGCGAAGTTAGTATTTTGGCGAATTCCGGTTGATAGGCGAGATTTTCATCCGAGGGTCGGAATGGGATTTCGAGAGTTGCTGTAGCCTCTTTATGTCATTTTGGACTTGCCCGCAAAATTTTAGGTCATTCGGAGATGGTTTGGTTGGGGTTTTAATCAAATGCGTGTTTCGGAAGTTTTTGGGAATCATAGGCTTGAATTGGATGAGAATTTATGGTTTTGATGTTGTTTTTGATGTTTTAATGGATCGACTAAGTTTTAATAACCATGTTTGATATGTTGGTATGTTTGGTTGGGGTCTCGAGGGGCTCGGGTTTGATTTCGGGCGTTAAACGGAGAAATTGGAACTTGAAATGCAGCTGAAATTGCTACTGCTGGTGCGATCGCACCTGCGATGCTTGGGCCGCAGGTGCGGTCATCGCAGGCGCGAGAATGAAGGCGCAGGGGCAGAATTCATCGCAAGGGCGGAGGAAAGATCGCACCTGCGAGGTCGCATGTGCGGGAGATGGGTTCGCGGGCACGGGCTCTGGGTGTTAAGTGAAGGACCGCTGGTGCGGTCAATATGTCGCCCATGCGGTACCGCTGTTACGATAAAAAGGCCGCAGGCGCAAAGTCTGGGAGGTTAAGTGGATTTTGCAGGTGCGGTTAAAATGTCGCACCTGCGGAGTCGCAGGTGCGAGAAAAACACCGCTGTTGCGGAAATGCCTGGGCAGAACTATAAAAGGCAACCTTCGCGAAATTTGTCCTTTTTAACCATTTTTATACACGGGTTGGAGGTTTTGAAGGGGTTGGAAGAGGGATTTCGTTGTTTCTTCAAGGAGGTAAGTTTCTTGGACTCAAAACTCGTTATATTGTGCATTAAGAACGATTTTAGGTTGAAATCATGGGTAAAAACAGTAGAAAAATGGTGGTTAGGGCTTGGGTTTAAGAGAGGAAGAATGGGGGAATTGGAGGACCATTTGAGGTCCGATTTTCGTGTTCTTGGTATGGTTAGACTCGGGAAAGGACAAGGAACCTAGTGTTGTGAAAATTTCTGACTTTCGAGACGTGGGCCCGAGGGCCGGGTTTTGACCGAATTCGGGATTTTGGTATTTTTGCTAAATTTTGATTTGGGGATTGTTCCTTAGCACATTGTGACGCTATGTAATTGATTATTGATAGATTTGGAGCATTTGGAGGCCGATTCTCGAGGAAAGGGCCAGGCGGAGTAGAGTTGAGCCGGTTTCGAGGTAAGTAACGGCTTCAACCTTGGAACTGAGGGGTTCAAAACCCCAATGTACATGCTAATTGATGATAGTTACTATGATACACTCGCCAAGTGACGGGCATATGAGTGTTGGTTGATTTGTTGTGGCCCGGCTTATCCCCAGGCACGGTTTAACTGTTGTTCCACCATGATATCGGTACTGTGAAGGCTATTAATGCGTAGAAACTAAAAGAAACATAACAAGTATAAATGATAAGAATTCATATCTATATGTGGAGACCGGAAAGGGTCCATTACTGATATTTCTATTGCGAACCTTACTTGTGCATACTCAGTCCTGTTATTATACATGTATTCGTATTTCAGTCTCAGAAATCATTTATTTATCATTCATTGCCATTGTTTGGGCTGTTTACATAATGAGAGGGTTGTGAGGAGACTGGAAATTATGACTGAGTATGGGACTAGAGCCGAATGATGGGATGATATACCCTTCGTGGGCTTGATATATATATAGCGCTTGGGCCATATCCTTGGCGGCCCCTCCGGAGTCTTTACACCCCCAGTGAGCGCACAGTTATTGAGGGATGGATTTCCCTGGACATGGATTTGTCCGAGATATGAGATATAGAGGGATGGATTTCCCTGGCACAGATACTGTTTATGAGATATGGAGGGATGGATTTCCCTGGTACAGATTATGGATGAGTATGATATCCCGGAGATGGATTTCTCCGAAAGGCTGAATTGGCCTGCTCCCTCGGTACTTAGTGACTGAGTCACCACGTCGTACATGTTACGGGATGGATTTCCCTGGGCCAATGGCCAATTATGTGTACCGAGAGGACTACTTGTGAGAGTTGCATGATACATACATGGCATTTAATTGTTATTTACGGATATTGTCATTGATATACTCGGTGATTCCCGAAATATTCATTATTCGAACTATGATTTACGGAGGTTGAGTTCGTCACTACCTCCTCAGACCGTAGGTTGTTCTCATTACTTACCTGCACACTGTGTGTGCAGATCCAGGTGTACCGAGATTTGACGTGGAGCGGTGATAGCAGCTATTCTCTCAGAGCCGACGAGGTAGCAGTTGGCGTTCGTTGTCCCGTCCCTCTTTTCCCTATTCTTCCCTTGTGTATTAGAAATTTGAAACTTAAAACTTCAGTATTATTATTCTACATTGTATTGATGTTAGTAGCTCATGACTGCGTGACTCCAGATCCTAGGTTGATTGTTGGAGCTTATTTCTTTTGTTAGACTGTTTTAAATGATTAAAATGTTCGTATTTCTATGAATGGAGCCAATGATGAGTAAATTTCTCTAGTAAATGAATTGAATATTGTTGTAACAGTTGGCTAGCCTGGTTCCACGACAGGCGCCATCACAACCCGAAAACGGGTCGTGACAAGTTGGTATCAGAGCCCTAGGTTGAATAGGTCTCACCAGTTATGAGCAGGTTTAGTAGAGTCTTGCGGATCGGTACGGAGACGTCTGTACTTATCTTTGAGAGGCTGCAGAACCCTTAGGAAATTTCATATCCTTGAATTCTGTCGTGCGACTCTGTTGATTCTTGGAAATAAACTCTCATTGTTTCATCCTCTCACAGATGGTGAGGACTCGTGCTACCGGCAGTGATGACCCGGCACCAGCGGGACCAATTCGAGGCCGAGGTCGTTGTGGTCAAGGTCAGGCTAGAGGGAGGGGTGCAACCCGTCCGGTATGTGGGGCAGCACCTGAGGATCCTCCCATTACTCAGGAACAGGTTCCCGCAGTCGAGGTTCTAGCGAGGCAAGACCCGGCACCAGCTGTGCCTATAGTGATCCCAGGTCTTCAGGAGAGCTTGACTCGGATTCTGACAGTGTGCACCAGCTTAGCACAGGCGGTCGCTCTATCTTCTTTTGCTACCACATCTCAGGCCGGGGGAGGCATACAGACTCCAGTTTCCCGGACTCCTAAGCAAGTTCTTCGGGGGCTCCAGACACCGGGAGTAGCCCCAGTCCAGCCCGTTGTTGCCACACCGAATTTTGTAGTCCCTGCCTTGGCAGATGATGAGCAGCGGAGACTGGAGAGATTCAGCAGACTCCAGCCC
>ML262845.1:0-34483 GCA_005239495.1 Nicotiana undulata
AATTGATTTGATTTTAATACGCATTAGGCCTAAAGTTTGCCTAGGCGTCGTATACATTGCCTTGCTATATCAAAGGGTGAACATGCATATTTGGATTCTGATTTTAAAGGTATATATTTGCAGAAAATGTTTCAAGTAGGCTAACCGTATTAGATTAAGCATGCTAATTAGGCGTTTTTGACGTTTGACGATTCAAACAAAGTATAAGATCATGAACAACAGGATATATAATGCACACAGGAGTACCCTAAAACATGGTTTCTAGATGCAACAGTTATGTATATGCAGAGGCAATGTCATTGTGGCAACCATTTCTTATAGTTATTTAACTAGAACGGGATTTCTAAGCGGGACAGTAATTGTTACAGCCTATTACTGGTAGTTAACATGATTTGCTAAGTGATCATGAATGTGATGAGATGCTGAAGTAAAGAAACCTAAAACATGACTTACTAATGCATGGCAAATAAGTCCTAAACAGGATTTCTATTGCGCACATAGGTGAAGTAAATCCTAAACATGTTTTCAACCCGGATTTATACTAAACATGCATAACCCCACCCTTTTCACTATCGAGTCCCGGAGTTAGTTTACAAATAATTATTACAGACCGGCATAGCATAAATTACACAACTGAAAAAGAAAATCAAGAAGCTATACTATAGAGAGCCTAGCAGTAGGCCAAAGTACCAGATCCACTTTCCATATGCCATGATCCTCAACCCAAGTGTGTCATAGTCTCTAAGGACCTCAAAAGGTCCTGGACAGTGCTCACACCCAGGTACCCTAGCCAGGAATGAGTAAGTGCAGTGTAGAGTGTCAACCTTGTGTGTCAAAGTTCAATGGGTACTCAGGGGTCCCCAAGTCAATGCTCACACGAAGGGGGAAGAACCTAGAATCTAAGAGTAGTGGGAAGTGCTTGGAGTTTAAAAAAAGAGACTTGAGTTTGAAAAGAGTAATTGAGACAACAGTTTTAAAATAGCTTTGGAAAAGCAGTAAAGGAGTTTATCAGAAGAGAAGCAATACCACTGCAACCAATAGGCAACTAGATTCATGAAAGAGCAAACACAAACAGGGGTAAAGGGTAGGGGACAAACAATATTAAACAGTAAAGTTAAGCAGGATTATAATAATCACATAATTACCAGATAGTTGTGACATAACATCATAGACCAATAAGATCAGGATTTGCATAATATTCAAGTAGCAAGAGAGGCACGTTTGCACTATAGAGTTAAGCAGAAGGTCAGTTTAGGATATGCAGTATCAACCTGTGAACATATAAGCATGTTGGAGACATATCAGACTTAAGGGAAAGGAAAATAGTAGGGGAGTATGCTAAAGACATAATTACAGGGATTTATATAAAAGCAAGATACATATTCAAACATAACACAAGGGAAGACATTATGGGAATCATACTAATTACATGGTAGAAAGTAGAACCATAGGATAAAACACATGACGAACAATAGGTAAAGAAACAAAAACTGGAGCATATTGTGTATGGGTACTATAAACTAAATCAGAAAACCTACCAGTCAAAGAATAGAGAACAGCAAAGCACAGCAGTAGCAGTATACAGGACAAGGAGAGCAGCAATAGAACAATAGTATGTAGGATGAGAGCAGCAGTAGTATGCAGAAGCACAAGAGCAGTAGAGATTACTCAGTCTTGGATTTCAGCCGACTGAGTAGTCAATAATAGATGCAAGGAGCAAGAAGAAGTATGTATGAAAGAACAGAAAGGTTCAGAGCAAATTAGTGTGTGTGTATTTGTGTATGTCAGTGTGTTGTGCGTGAATATCAGTGCACTTCGTGTGTCATGTAAGGAGAGAAGGCAGCCTATATATAGAGTCGAAAACTAAATAATAACATAGGCAAAGAGTAGTAATTTAGCATAATTATAGGAATAATTGTTCAGTCAGAATCAATAAAAGTCAATCAAGGACTTGGACTCCCTTTAATTAGGGAGTCAAGCTCAAACGGTGCAATTCATGGCCAAATAAGGAAAAGGAATCAAATTAAGACTGATTCTGTTACTACAGGGCAGGGGAATCACACAGTATATAATAAAATCCAAATACATAGTATATAATTAAGGAAAGTTGAACTAACATTATATTTATAAAGTAAAGAAGATTATCAGCTTTGAAAATCAATTGAAGGAATCTCGAATGCAATCACAATTACAGGGAATCCAATGTAGTTAAGGAAAGTATCACATGAGTAAGGAAAGCATTCCAAATTGGTACAGAATTACAAAGGAAATACATAAGATCATCTATTCACGTCAAACATCACAGGTCTTGGGATTTTCACACAAAAATCAGTACAAATCATTAGGTGAATAATTAATAAGGCAAGGGTCGGACTTATTAAACATTTAAAAAACAGTCATTGATCAACACGGAGCAACACCCAGAAAATTAAAAGTCATAACAATGAACTAAAGCAAGAGTCACAAAGAACACACAAATAGTCTTGTAAGAAACAAATACACATAATAAAGATCAACCTAGAAGTTTAGGGTTTCAGCATAACAGTTCAAACAACAAGAAATCATGAGATACTCGCTTAAATATAGCATAGATGACTAAAATCAAGAGGAAATACTATTTTGAAAACAGGGTATAGAAACCCTAGCTTTGAAATTGTTAAAAACGAGCATTTCCGGAGCAAACCATAGAGAAACTTCATAATATTGTAAAATGTAAAACGGATCTTAAAAGAAACCCAGAAATACAAAAGGCTAGGGTTTCGTGGAACCCATAGAAGAGGGCAAATCTCATAGATGGCATCGATTTAGGTTAGGGAGACTGCAACACTTACTCAAACGGTCGGGGATGGCCGGAAATGGCAAGAGACCCAAAGGGAGGTGAGTGAACCGCTCCAGGTTCATCTGAGGATCCTAGGATGTCACTGAGGGGTTGAAAGGCGGGTAG
Organism: Nicotiana undulata; assembly: GCA_005239495.1. Taxonomy (NCBI): domain Eukaryota; kingdom Viridiplantae; phylum Streptophyta; class Magnoliopsida; order Solanales; family Solanaceae; genus Nicotiana; species Nicotiana undulata. The sequence continues at coordinate 2,945 of ML262845.1, forward strand.
ATGACCAGGAGATAGTGAAGAGCCATAGACTCCGGTGAGAAAATCGGTCGGTGAAGGTGAACAAATCCCATCGGAGGGGAGAATCCAAGGAGGCTTCTAGAGAGTAACAGAGAGATAGAGAGAGAATCATAGACGAAGAGTCTCGAAGGAAAATGAGACCGGGAGGGGGGTTGTTAGGTAGAGTTAAATTTGGTAAGTGTAATCTGGGCCGTTGATCTAATTTGATCAACGGCTTAGATTGATTTAGGACTGGGCCAGGTTAATTTAGGGTCTGGGCTGGGTTAATTTAGGGTCAGGGCTGGGGTTTAAATGTGGCTGGATTTAAAAATAAAAATGGCTACTAGTTAAATACCCACAAAAAGATAATTAATTAATAAAAATAGCTAATAATTGTATAAAGCGAAATTGAGTAAAAATAGGTAAAATTGCAGTAATTAACTAATATTGAGTGCAAAGAATATGTAAGTTTTGAATAAAAATAGTACAAAATGTTCAATTGAGCTATGATTGTAAACATTGTTGCAATTGAAATTAAATGGCACCCAATTGGCTAATTTGTGAAATAATTGAATTTTAACAGCTAGAAAATGATTATAAACGATATACTGAGCTGGAAACATTTTTAAAATTATTTATAGCATAGTTTATGAATAATTATTCAAATATGAAATATTGAATAAACATGCGAATAATTTAATAAAATAGGGAAAATATGGGGAAAATGCTTATTATTTTAAATAGTGATTTTGAAAGCTTATATGCAAGTTTGAAAATAATTTGAGGAAAAATTGGGTATCAACAGCTGCCCCTCTTTACCCGGGAAGGATGAAAGAGTTGTCGGGTAAAGATATGATGGCCAATTTTGACCGAGATGAAACTGCGGGATAGAATTCGGCTGCACCCTGGTTTATGAGCTGCCTACATATCCCTGGTTTTACAGGAATCAGGCCGTATGTAGTTCCGGGATCATCGACGAAATATACCGGTGATGTTTCACAAGAACGAACGCAAGATGCAGGGTAAGGTAAAAGTAGGAAGGTCTTACGGGGTTGTATCGGAGAACTAGAGCGGTCTGCTCCTGCCTGGTTGGCTGTTCCGGCCGGGTAACCTGCAACTAGAGAACAAATGTATATTGTGCATAATGTAAACATGATGCAAGTTCCCGTTGGACTATGAATGCTGTCTTTGGACAATTAGGATGATGTCCTTAGACCATGATGTCCTGGTCCATGAATCGCTTAGTGCGGGATTCGCAGGCTATGAATGATGTGCTCGGGCCATGAGGATGGTGCCTCCGAACCATGATGCCTTTGAATAATTATATGCAAGTTGAATATAAGAGATCCTTAGGCCATGAAATGATGTTCTCGGGCCATGAAGATGGTGCCTCTGAACGATGCCGCCTTTGAACAAGTTGGCGATATTTCAGCCCATGAAGAATGTAGTAGTATGATGTTAACAAGACAGAGTCTAGTCTTGCGATTTGCGAAAGAAAAGAGGGGCATAGCTTAGCTCGAAAGAAAGCGTAAATAAATAGCGTAACGAAAGGTGATTGCTTTGAAAAGGTAGAAAGGAGCTTAGCGTAATGAAGTAAGATGCGAAGAAAGGTAGCGTAAAACCTCAGGAGGCAGAATGATAGCCTTACGCAATGCAGGAAATAAAATGCAGGGGAGGTAGCGTAGAACCTCGGAAGGCAAAATAGGTAGCCTTATGTAAGAAGTAAATGCAGAGGAGACAGCGCTTAGTCTCGGAAGGCAGAAAGGTAGCCTTATGCAAAGATGCGAATGCAGATGGAGGTAGAGCTTAACCTTAGAAAGGCAGAAAGGTAGCCTTATGCAAGTGTGAATGCAGATGGAGGTAGAGCTTAACCTCATGCAGACGGAGACAGAGCTTAGTCTCGGAAGGCAGAATGGTAGCCTTATGCAGTGCAGAAAATAAAACGACAGTAAGAGTTCTTAGCTGATGATAAAGTGCGGTGATACGATTGTTGCGAATGAAATATCGTTTGCAATGATGATAGCAGTAAGTGTTGGCATGTGCGATGAGTTCGAGAGCGTATCCTTGAGAAGCATGCGTCTTGTGGGGATAATGGGATGTCTTGGGATTTCGCCGTATTTGTGCCTGCATCCAAAGAAAAATCATGAGTTATGTAGAGGGAAGGGTTAGTTCGTATCCCTGTTGGCTCGGATCGGCATATCTGCTTGATGATGATAACTTTGTTTGTACCACAGGCGTAGCGTTGCTAGAACAAGCTATTTTTGAGAAATAAATATGCATGGTTTTATAAAATATGATATAACATATAGAAAAGAATAATTTTCTTTGGATGAACCGTCGACCACGACGCGGTTCATGACATTGCAACCTTTCTTGCTGCGGAGATTTGAGGGTCCTCCTCAAAATTCTGCCCCAGTTTCCATTCGTGGGGGAAATGAAAAATTTATTAAAATATGACTGAACCCATAGGGCTGCCTACGTATCCCCTCTTAAACGGGAATCAGGACAGGCGTAGTTCAATTTACAACATTGATAGAAACATATCAATTACACATAGTAGCGCTTGACTGCATCTGAATTGATTGGTTTAGGCCAAACTTCTCCATCCATTTCTGCCAGTATGAGGGCTCCTCCTGTTAGCACTCGGTGAACCATGTACGAGCCTTGCCAATTGAGAGAGAATTTCCCTTTTGCTTCGTCTTGATGAGGAAAGATTTTCTTTAACACCAGCTACCCCGGTGTGAATCGTCTTGGTTTGACTTTCTTGTTGAAGGCTCTGGTCATTCTATTCTGATATAGTTGACCATGACAAACCGTGTTCATTCTCTTTCTGTCTATGAGGGCCAACTGCTCATAGCGGCTTCTTACCCATTCTGCGTCGTTGAGCTTGGCTTCTTGTATGATTCTCAAAGATGAAATATCAACTTCAGTAGGAATGACGGCTTTCGTACCGTATACCAACATGTAAGGAGTTTCCCCAGTTGATGTGCGAACCGTGGTGCGATACCCCAACAGAGCAAATGAAAATTTCTCATGCCATTGCTTGTGCTTTTCTATCATTTTCCTTAATATCTTCTTGATGTTCTTGTTGTCAGCCTCAACGGCTCCATTCATTTGAGGTCTGTATGCTATGGAGTTCTTGTGCTTGATCTTAAGGGTTTCACACATTGCTTTCACTGTTTAGGTTGGAACCATTGTCGGTGATGATTGACTCTGGAACTCCAAACCGACAAACAATGCGGTCACGAACAAAGTTGGCCACGACCTTCTTAGTAACTGCTTTGTAAGATGCTGCTTCGACCCATTTGGTGAAATAGTCAATGGCAACCAGAGTGAACCTGTGTCCATTGGAGGCTGCAGGCTCGATTAGTCCAATAACATCCATGCCCCAAGCGGCGAACGGCCAAGGTGAACTTGTTGCATTAAGCTCACTGGGAGGTACCTTTATCATACCCCCATGTATCTGACATCGATGGCATTTGCGGTCATACTGGGTGCAGTCTGTTTCCATGGTCATCCAGAAATAACCAGCCCGAAGTATCTTTTTTGCTAGAACAAACCTGCTCATATGAGGACCGCATGTACCAGCATGTATTTCCTCCAACAGCTTCGTTGCTTCCTTCGCCTCGACACATCTTAGTAAACCCAGATCGGGAGTCCTCCTATATAGGATTCCTCCGCTGTGAAAGAAGTTGTTTGATAACCTTCGAAGAGTGCGCTTTTGAATAGCGTTAGCAAGCTCTGGGTACTCTCCCTCTACCAAGTACTCCTTAATATCATGAAACCAAGGCTTTCCATCTGCTTCTTCCTCAACGTGGGCGCAATAGGCCGGCTGATTGTGAATCCCCACCGGGATAGGATCGATGAAGTTCTTATCTGGATGCCGGATCATAGATGACAAGGTAGCCAATGCATCGGCGAACTCATTCTGGATTCTGGGAACGTGCTGGAATTCAATCTTTGTGAACCTCTTTCTCAATTCCTGCACATGATGTAGGTATGGCAGTATCTTGGAATTCTTGGTCACCCATTCTCCTTGGACTTGGTGTATCAATAAGTCTGAGTCACCAATTGCTAATAATTCCTGAACATTCATGTCGATGGCCAAATTGAGCCCAAGGATGCAGGCCTCATATTCAGCAATGTTGTTAGTGCAGGGGAACCTGAGTTTGGCAGATATCGGGTAGTGCTGACCAGTTTCTGAAATTAAGACTGCTCCAATACCAACCCCTTTGAAATTCGCGGCTCCATCAAAGAGCATCCTCCAACCATCATAGGATTCTGCAATGTCCTCTCCTACGAATGACACTTCTTCATCGGGGAAATACGTTTTCAATGGTTTGTATTCTCCGCCCACAGGATTTTCAACAAGATGATTGGCTAATGCTTGTCCTTGACCGCCTTTTGAGTTATGTAAATGATGTCGAACTCACTTAATAGGATCTTCCATTTAGCTAGCTTTCCAGTAGGCATGGGCTTCTGAAAGATGTACTTGATTGGATCCATCCTTGATATGAGGTACGTTGTGTAGGCGCAGAAATAATGCCTCAGCTTCTGTGCGACCCAAGTCAAAGCACAACAGGTGCGCTCTAATAGAGAATAACGGGCCTCATACGGAGTAAACTTCTTGCTGAGGTAGTAAATTGCTTGCTCTTTCCTCCCTGTTTCGTCGTGTTGCCCGAGAACGCAACCGAAAGCTCCATCTAACACGGTCAGGTAGAGTAATAGGGGTCTACCCGGCTCTGGGGGTACCAAGACTGGTGGTGTTGAGAGATACTCTTTGATTCTGTCGAAGGCCTTTTGACAATCCTCGGTCCATTTGGTGGCAGCATCCTTTCTTAGCATTTTCAAAATTGGCTCAAAAAAGATGGTAGACTGGGCTATAAACCGGCTTATATAATTGAGTCGTCCCAGGAAGATCATAACATCCTTTTTGTTCCTTGGTGGCGACAATTCTTGGATGGCTTTGACCTTTGATGGATCTAGCTCTATTCCTCGATGACTGACAATGAACCCTAGCAGCTTGCCAGCAGGAACCCCGAACGCACACTTTGCGGGGTTAAGTTTCAGATTGTATTTCCTTAACCTGTTGAAGAACTTTCTCAAATCTTCCATGTGATCAGCAGCTTTCTTTGATTTGATGATGACGTCGTCCACGTATACCTCGATCTCCCTATGAATCATATCACGGAATATAGTAGTCATAGCCCTCATGTAATTGGCCCCTGCATTCTTCAGACCGAATGGCATCATCTTGTAACAATACACTCCCCACGGCGTAATGAATGTCGTTTTCTCAGCATCTTTCTCGTCCATCCAAATCTGATGGTAACCAGCAAAACAATTAAAATGTGTATGTTTGGCAAGGGGAAGTCGTCTTTCGGACTGGCCCGGTTAAGATCCCGATAGTCGACGTAGACTCTGACCTTCCCATATTTCTTTGGTACAGGCACAATGTTAGCTAACCATGTAGGATATTCGACCACTCGGAGAACCCCGGCGTTGATCTGTTTGGTGACCTCTTCTTTGATTTTCAAGCTCATGTCTGGTTTGAATTTCCTGAGATTTTGCTTCACTGGTGGGCATGTTGGATTGGTTGGCAGTTTGTGGGCAACAATAGATGTACTGAGACCAGTCATGTCATCATATGACCAGGCGAATATGTCCTCATATTCCCTTAAGAATTTTGTATATTCCTCCTTTTCTGACGGCGACAGATGAATGTTGATGCGTGTTTCTTTGACAATCTCTGTGTTTCCCAGGTTAACGACCTCAGTCTCGTCCAAGTTAGACTTAGGTTTGTTCTCAAAGTTCTCGACCTCTTTAATAATATCCTCAGGTATATCATCCTCGTCTGACTCAGGATCCGTTTGTTGCGTTGCCTCGTTGCAGGTCACAGTCGTCGGTTCATCAAGATAAGTAATAGTAATGCTGTGTAAAATAAAGTAATGGGGAGGAAAACAGTAGCAAGTAAATATAGGATTTATAAAGAAACTGGAAATGCTTTGATAAATTGAATAATTGTTTGAACATGGGAGCTCTTTCTTGCAGGAATTAAATGCAAGAAGAAAATTCTTTAAATAAATAAATAAACTGTAAATAATGCTTGTTTTGTTAGCCTTGCTACCCCGAGGCTCGACGGGCTTTGGTTGTCCTGACGGACCAATTGTTGAGACATGATCCCTTGCTCACGTATAGAAGGTTCTTCCTCCCCCTCCTCTTCAAGAATGACACAGCAGTCCATGTCCTCATCATCCAGAAATAGGCCCCTTATTGCCGCTAGCGCCTCTTCTTCGTCTGTACCATATGTGATAGCTGGCTGGAAAGTCTGCTCTATGTGGGGTATTGGATGCTCCAATGGGTAGTAAGGGTCGCGCCATGGTGGTGACCAGTCCTTGAACTCTTTCCAAGTGTACTCGTACCCTAGACCGAAAGTGGTACCGTGCTTCTTGAGTGTTATTGGCTTTGTTATTCCTTGGATATTTTTACCGAGCACTTTACCCGGCTCGTACCCTTGCCATTTCAATATGCTTTTGGTCTTATTGCCCCACCACTTTTCTTTGTCAATGGCGTTAACATGTTCTACGTTGTGATAGATTTCTCCACCCAACTTCCTCCTTCCATCGATGACTGAAAAGGTCTGGCGACCGTACATATGGTTGCTACTGTCGCCATGAATGACTACCTCTTGGTGATTCCATTGAAACTTCACATCTTGGTATAGGGTTGATGCCACGACCCTAGCAGCGTGGATCCAAGGTCGTCCCAACAGTAAGTTGTAGGACGCAGGCACATCTATCACTTGGAAATCTACATCGAACCAAGTTGGTCCCATCTGTAAGCACAAGGTGATTTCTCCCATGGTGGACCTCTACGAACCATCGAAAGCTTTTACGTTGATCTCTCCTTCCTTTATCTCATGTAGACTCTTGCCCAATCTCTTGAGTGTGACCAGCGGACAGATGTTGAGGCTGGAGCCCCCATCAATTAGGATCCTTGTGATGAAATGATCCTCACATTGTACAGTGATGTGTAGTGCTCTGTTATTCCCCAGCCCCTCGGGCGGTAGCTCATCTTCATGGAAAGTGATCTTATGGCTCTCCAGTATCTGACCCACCATGTTGGCCATTTCCCCACTGGTGATATTGTCTGGTACGTATGCTTCACTCAGCACCCTTAGCAAAGAACTCCTGTGAGTTTTAGAGTTTTGTAACAAGGAGAGGATGGATATCTGAGCTGGCGTTTTGTTCAAATGGTCGAGGATTAAGTATTCATTGGCTTGTATCTTTCTCCACTGATCGTCTGAACATGTTTCAATGATGGGGGGACGGTTGTTGGCCTGCTTTCTAGACTCGGCCAAATGTTCAGGGGTATAAACTCTGCCAGTTCTTGTCATACCCTGTGCAGCGATGGCTTCTTCAGACTTGCCTTTACCTTTCCTCCTTGCTTCAGCAGTATAGTCCCACGGAATGGTGTCTGAGTAAAAGGGTGCCGTTGTTGACATTGCCACTGGGATAGGTGTGGTCATTCTTATTCCTGTCGGAGTATATGTTATAGATGGCCGGACTGCAACTTCGAGCGGTCGTACAAACTCGACTTCGATTGGTTCTGGGGCCTTTCCTTTGGTGGGCGGTCTCGATTCAAACTCAAGTGGAATGGACATGTTTACCTCAACTTCCTCAGATAGCTGCATCTGGACCATGATCGGATTAAGAGTAATCACAGGCTTCTTCGGATCACCCTCGGTAATTAGCCCAATTGATCCCTCGGGATCCCAATCATCTTCAACCTCAATCATGTGGACACCACCTTTATGGTCAGGCGGCGGATTATTGCAAACATTAGTAGTAGGGTCCTTAGCTACAATGATCTTGTTATCTATGAGGGTCTGTATCTTGTCCTTCAAGGAACGGCATTCCTCGATGGTGTGTCCCTTCATGTCGGAGTGGTAAGCACAGTTTTTGTTTGGGTTGACCCACTGAGATGGGTTCTCAGGGACGACAGCGGGAATGGGTGTGACATAACCGGAGGCTTTAAGCTTTTCGTATAATTGGTCAATGGGTTCAGCTATGGCAGTAAACTATTTTGGTGGACGACGGTCAAAGTTTGGGCGAGGTCTCGGGAAGTTTTGGCGATTAGGTGGTGATTGATAGTGAGCAGGTTGTGAATTGTAGGCATTATAAACGGGAGATGGTTGTGAGTATCTGGGCGAGGTAGGTTGATATGTGGATGGGGGAGTTTGGTAGGTGGGAGAGGGTGTCTGGTATTGAGGTGAGGGTGCTTAGTAGCTTGGAGTTGGTTGGTATGTGAAGGAAGGTGCGGGGTATACTTGGTATTTGGGAGGGGACTTGGCTTGTTGTGCCACCATCACGGCTCCTACATCCCTTTTCTTGGACACACCATCGGATTGCAGAGCTTTATTGGTAGCCTGTAAGGCTTCAAAATTACTAACCATACCGTTTTTGATGCCTTCCTCTATTCGCTCTCCCAACTTGATGATATCAGAAAACTTGTGCCCCTCGACCATCATCAGCCGCTCATAATACTGAGGATCCTGAGCGCATACAAAGAATTTCTTCATTTGTTCCTCTTCTAAGGCCGGTCTGACCTTGGCAGCTTCTGGCCTCCAACGAGTAGCATACTCGCAAAAAGTCTCGGTTGGTTTCTTCTTCAAGTTCTGGATGTAGAACGCATCCAGTGCATTCTCCGTGTTGAATCTGAATCTATCCATGAAGTCTGTAGCCATGTTCACCCAATTGATCCATTTCTTTGGATCCTGGTTGATGTACCAAGATAGTGCATCACCTTTCAAACTCCTCATGAAGAGTTTCATGCGGATCCTTTCATCTTTCCCCACGTCGACCAATTTGTCGCAGTAACTCCTCAGATGGACTCTTGGGTCACCAGTACCATCAAACATCTCGAACTTAGGAGGTTTGTACCCCTCGGGCAGTTCAACATCGGGCTGTATGCAAAGATCCTCATAGTTCAATCCCTTAACCCATTTAACTCTTTCGACGCCCTGAACTCGGTTGGTCAATTTCTTGAGTTCCTCGGACAGATTCCTGATGAGCTTATCCTTTTCGTCAGACTCATGGGTATGCGGTGTGGAATGAGATACGGTTTCCACATAAATGGGGTTGTCATAAGCCTGGAAGTGGTCTCTCGTCTGATCCTGGAGAGGCAGAGTATTGTAGTGACATGTGTTGCGTGGTGCTGGTGGAACGGGATATTTGGGGTGATTGGGTTGTTTGGGGATGTTTTGTGGTAAAGTGGGGTTCAGAGCATTTGGGAAGTGAACGTCTGGGACGTTGAGGGAGAATGATAAGTGGGATAAGTTCTTGACTTGGTCAAGTTCCTCTTGGAACTTTAGCGGCTTCTTCTCTAGTGGACACATACCCTCGTGCAGAACCCGAATACCCTGACCATTAGTGATCTCAACATGTTCATCCCTGTTGTCTTTTCTAATACCGCTTGCATCTGCCATCTTGGTTTTACCCTTGCTTTTTCCTTTGGGAGGACTGGGAGGAGGAGTAGGATGAGGGCCCTTTGATCTTGTGTGATAAGTTGTTGATGCCAGAGTGCACGAACTAACCTTTGGGGAAGGGGAATAACTAACAAAAAAGGTAGTGAAGTTAGTGAAGATTATGAAGAATATTGCGGTAATTTAAACACGTAATGCGAAAATGTGAAACGCATCCTAAGTTGGGAAACCTCTTTATGCCTGAGGTAGGCCTAACGACATATTTAATTTGGAGAACTTAAATACTAAATGCCTCATTTTATGGATAATAAAATAGACAAATCCAACTTGACTCTAAGAATGCAAAAATAAAAAATGTCACTAATGGCCAGTGGCCTTATTACATCAAAAGCAAAGTAATGACAAATCCTATCTATTTGGTCCTAGGAGGACCTTCCCCAGACTCGGCACCTCTACTTGCCTTGATCAACATTCCCATCTCGCGGAGTCCCAGCAAGCTATAATTCTCGCTTTAGCTCCCTCGATCTTTTGACAAGTCTCGATCCTCCTGAGGAACTTTTCCTCCAAGTCAACTATGCCTCATTCCAAGTGTGCTAGCCTCTGAACGGAAGTGATGGCCATGTCTTTCCATTCCACGATCAGCTTCTTGTTGGCTATGTGGATTTTGTGATGATCTTCTTCACAGTCACGGAGCCTTTTGCGAAGCTGATAGAGCCTAGTTGTTGTCTCGGCTTTCTCATCTATGACCCTATGTCCTCGAGCGAACCCTGGCTCAATACTTCCTCCCCAGTTATCTTCCAACCATCCCAGATAGTAAGGAGAGCAACCAGCGTGATACCTGTGGGGCTCGATAGTATCCTTCTCCAACCGGATCCTGTAGTGCCACAATTGTTGAGCTTGACACTTGTGAGGGCTGTCATCATTTTGGAAGTCCGCCCTGAGATGACTCATTTTCTCGACCCTTGGGATGACTTGCTTCCTCCCCGACTGCCTCATGACGTGAATCGGGACGTAAGGGTATGTCCCTCTAAGACCAATCAATATCAAGAACTGAGTGTCTCTAGTCCGAATGATGAATTCGTCGGTCGGGAACCACTCGAACATCCATTGGATCTGATCCTCGGTCAGATTTTCCAATAACTCAACCCATCCATCGGCATTCTCTGGATGTGCAAACATGTCGGGGATGTAGTTTATACGCTTTGGATGATGGAAAGCAATATGATCATCCCAAACTCTCATATGTATGTCTTGACGGTAGTCACCCCTTTGCAAATGCTCGGTGAGCCAAAGCTAAAGTATCATGTTGCAACCCTCAAAATGTTTCGCTCCTCGTTGAAAGTTCTCCACAGCTCGGTATATGTCAGCAGCAATCATAGGTACAATGCTGAAATTCTGTCTATCGATCCCTTCCACCAAAGTCTTGGTAACCATAGCCAATCTGGTGTGGATTCTCCCCTTCTTTGTCGGGAAGACATCAATCCCAAAAGGCAGAATATGAAGACGAATACCTGGCGGTGAATGTGTCCTAGAGAGGTGAGGGCGAAATCTTCCTGGTATGTGCGGTAAGACTGACTACGGCCATACCTATCGTAAAAATAGTCAAAGGGGATGTACGAGTCTTCCAAGCAGATTAAATCCGGATTCTTCTTGAGTCCCATCATCTTGAGAAAACCCTGGCATGTTCAGTTTTTAGGCATCAATAACTATTGAGACTCCCAGGGCAAACTAGCTAAACCCCTTATCTTCTCTAGCAGCGGTGTCATCTCATTGTTCCCAAATCGAAAAACCGATCGATCACAGTCCCAGAATAAGGTGGCAGCCTCGATCACTATGTTATTAGGCTAAATGTCCAAGAGAGAGGACAAGTTGCCCAGGTGTTTTCTGACTGCTACTTTGTCGCTTGAGTGCAAGTCTTCCAAGAAATTTAGAAGTTTTGGGTGGATATTGGTGACCATGCCGAATCTGGGGACCTCGTGCCTCATCTCTGCATAGTAAACAGGTTAGGCCCTTACCCCCACCAGACTCGACTATTTAACATCAATAATTAGCATGAGCATTTAAGTTCTCCAAATAAATGCACAGAACGTGAATGCGTCCTTTTGGGTTCCAGGGAAACCCAATGGACTTTGGACAAGGCTATCCTAAAGTCCATTGTGCGGACAACACGTTAGTCTGGCTAGGTTTGACCATGATGCATGCAACATACAATAGAGTAAGGTTTCTATTGGGGTTTTAGACTGGTACCCTTGAGCGGACAACTCAAAGGGGAAGGCACGGAACTGTCGACTGCACCACTGATCGACTAGTTTAACCGCAAATACGCCTTTCCGAATTTAGGGGGTGATAATATCGGAATAGCGCAACCACTCATTGTAAGCGTTGCTATAGGATTTTGTTTGGCACGAGTGGAATATGAATGCGGAGCATGATATGCAATAATAAGCATTAAAACAGATAGGCATGTATTTTCACATTGAGGAAAACGGTAAAGAAAGGAAATACAACAGTTATAATGGAAAGCGGCTACAAAGAAAACATGAAGATATATCAGTTACGTTCGGGTGAAATAAATACTTGTAAAAAGTAAACAGTTAACAGCATATAACGGGGAATAGGAAAAGGTGTAAGCATTTAAATGAAAATTAAAGGTCCAAATTCACAAAGCAAATTGTAATGGTATAAGCCTAGGGAAGTATCCCCAGCAGAGTCGCCATGCAGTCGCGCCCCCTTTTTCTATCGCACGGGTTAGGTATGGAGAGATCGGGTTTATGACATTTTGGACAACTCCTTAAAATAAAGGGTTTAAGTAAGAATCACCACCTAACGATTTTTAAGGTGTGTTAGGGCACCTAGAGTTGATAACTTATGAACTAGTTTCCGTTACCAGAGATTGGGTAAGGGCTTGAAATTATCCCAAGGGGAAGGTGTTAGCACCCCTCAAGATCCACAATTGTGGGTCCCAGCCAATAGGTTTTGTGAATTTGGACGGTGAACAAGTAGCAAGTAAGGTTCATATAAGAGGGGATTTCAAACAAGCATAAAAATCTTTAAAGGTTTTGGAGAAAGCATAAACATAAACATTTGAAAAGAAATTGTCCTAGGTTTAAAGTAATACGGATCACATCAATGCAATACCCGGTATGTCACACCTCTATGAGGCGGCTACACGTGGTATTAGCGCACCGGTCATCACATCCGTATTCTACCCTTCCCACCCCGTAAAGGTTATTTAAAATGCGTGTGTTAGTTACGAATGCTTATTGCGTGCCATTACCCGTCCCATTCTGTAAGTCCTGAAGGGTATTTAGGACTACTAATCTTACAAGGTGAGTACTAGACTGGACCCCTAGGTTTAAAGTATAAATACTAGGCGACATGTATAACAAGTAGGACTGCACGTATAAGGGAAAACATATAGGCAAATAAAGGCTCACAGACCCCTCCACAGGTAGACATATAAGTAGCACGTCTCAAACACACTTAAGGTCTCAACGACGGGAGTTTAAAACAGGAGTTTAGAGGGAAATCAGTAAGTTGCAAAAGGATCTCCTTTGAAAAAGACTTAGCGATGAGGTAGACAATTCAACTTAAATTGAGTAATTCAGAAAATGGTTGATTTTCAGAAATGCAGTTTTTTATAGACAACGGTAAGATTTAGAAAATACACAGGGATTTAAAGTTTCCAAAAAATACATATGAAAATCATTAAAGCATGGTTTGCAGTGATATAGTGATTTTAAAAGAAAAGTGACTAAAATGCAGTAGCTTAACAGAGAGTAGTAGTTAAAAAGAGAATTGTAGTAAAAGAGTGGTAAAATTGTATCAAAATAGTAGGTTGACAGAGTAAGGACTCAGAATGGCACGATTAGAGCGGAGTGAAGTGGCTTTACAACACAGCAGTTTGAAAACATAATAGTGCAAGAACCAGAAAATCTTAAGGGTTAGCAAGTGCACGACTTCAAGATTTGTTAAAAATATATATAGAGGAGTTTTAATAAGAAGTAGGGTGACCTTCAGAGAGGAAAAATCAAGAATGGGAGCAACAGAGTTCAAAAAGGTTAAAAGAGGCTGATTAAACTAGTAGAACATAATTGATTTGATTTTAATATGCATTAGGCCTAAAGTTTGCCTAGGCGTCGTATACATTGCCTAGCTATCTCAAAGGGTAAACATGCATATTTGGATTCTGATTTTAAAGGTATATATTTGCAGAAAATATTTCAAGCAGGCTAACCGTATTAGATTAAGCATGCTAATTAGGCGTTTCTGACGTTTTACGATTTAAACAAAGTATAAGATCATGAACAACATGATATATAATGCACACAGGAGTACCCTAAAACATGGTTTGTAGATGCAACAGTTATGTATATGCAGAGGCAGTGTCATTGTGGCAACCATTTCTTATAGTTATTTAACTAGAACGGGATTTCTAAGCGGGACAGTAATTGTAACAGCCTATTACTGGTAGTTAACATGATTTGCTAAGTGATCATGAATGTGATGAGATGCTGAAGGAAAGAAACCTAAAACATGACTTACTAATGCATGGCAAATAAGTCCTAAACAGGATTTCTATTGCGCACATAAGTGAAGTAAATCCTAAACATGTTTTCTACTCGGATTTATACTAAACATGCATAACCCCCACCCTTTTCACTATCCAGTCCCGGAGTTAGTTTACAAATAATTATTACAGACCAGCATAGCATAAATTACACAACTGAATAAGAAAATCAAGAAGTTATACTATAGAAGCCTAGCAATAGGCCCAAGTACCAGATCCACTTACCATATGCCATGATCCTCAACCCAAGTGTGTCATAGTCTCTAAGGACCTCAGAAGGTCCTGGACAGTGCTCACACCCAAGTACCCTAGCCAGGAATGAGCAAGTATAGTGTAGAGGGCCAACCTTGTGTGTCAAAGTTCAATGGGAACTCAGGGGTCCCCAAGGCAATGCTCACACGAAGAGGGCAGAACCTTGAATCTAAGAGTAATGGGAAGTTCTTGGAGTTTAAAAAAAGAGACTTGAGTTTGAAAAGAGTAATTGAGACAACGGTTTGAAAATAGATTTGGAAAAGCAGTAAAGGAGTTTATCAGAAGAGAAGCAATACCACTGCAGCCAATAGGCAACTAGATTCATGAAAGAGCAAACACAAACGGGGGTAAAGGGTTGGGGACAAACAATATTAAACAGTAGAGTTAAGCAGGATTATAATAATCACATAATTACCAGATAGTTGTCACATAACATCATAGACCAATAAGATCAGGATTTGCATAATATTCAAGTAGCAAGAGAGGCACGTTTGCACTATAGAGTTAAGCAGAAGGTCAGTTTAGGATATGCAGTATCAACCTGTGAACATATAAGCATGCTGGAGACATATCAGACTTAAGGGAAAGGAAAATAGTAGGGGAGTATGCTAAAGACATAATTACAGGGGTTCATATAAAAGAAAGATACATATTCAAACATAACAAAAGGGAAGACATTATGGGAATCATACTGATTACATGGTAGACAGTAGAACCATAGGATAAAACACATGACGAACAATAGGTAAAGAAACAAAAACTGGAGCATATTGTGTATGGGTACTATAAAACTAAATCATAAAACATACCAGTCAAAGAATAGAGAACAGCAAAGTACAGCAGTAGCAGTATACAGGACAAGGAGAGCAGCAATAGAACAATAGTATGCAGGATGAGAGCAGCAGTAGTATGCAGAAGCACAAGAGCAGTAGAGATTACTCAGTCTTGGCTTTCAGCCGACTGAGTAGTCAATAATAGATGCAAGGAGCAAGAAGAAGTATGTATGAAAGCACAGAAAGGTTCAGAGCAAATTAGTGTGTGTGTATTTGTGTATGTCAGTGTGTTGTGGATGAATAACAGTGCACTTCGTGTGTCATGTAAGGAGAGAAGGCAGCCAATATATAGAGTCGAAAACCAAGTAATAACATAGGCAAAGTGTAGTAATTTAGCATAATTACAGGAATAATTGTTCAGTCGGAATCAATCAAAGTCAATCAAGGACTTGGACTCCCTTTAATTAGGGAGTCAAGCTCAAACGGTGCAAATCATGGCCAAATAAGGAAAAAGAATCAAATAAGACTGATTCTGTTACTACAGGGCAGGGGAATCACACAGTATATAATAAAAGCCAAATACATAGTATATAATTAAGGAAAGTTGAACTAACATTATATTTATAAAGTAAAGAAGAGTATCAGCTTTGAAAATCAATTGAAGAAATCTCGAATGCAATCACAACTACCGGGAATCCAATGTAGTTAAGGAAAGTATCACATGAGTAAGGAAAGCATTCAAAATTGGTACAGAATTACAAAGGAAATACATAAGATCATCTATTCACGGCAAACATCACAGGTCTTGGGATTTTCACACAAAAATCAGTACAAATCATTAGGTGAATAATTAATAAGGCAAGGGGTCGGACTTATTAAATATTTAAACATAAGTCATTGATCAACACGGAGCAACACCCAGAAAATTAAAAGTTATAACAATGAACTAAAGCAAGAGTCACAAAGAACACACAAATAGTCTTGTAAGAAACAAATACACATAATAAAGATCAACCTAGAAGTTTAGGGTTTCAGCATAACAGTTCAAACAACAAGAAATCATGAGATACTCGCTTAAATATAGCATAGATGACTAAAATCAAGAGGAAATACTGTTTTGAAAACAGGGTATAGAAACCCTAGCTTTGAAATTGTTAAAAACGAGATTTTCCGGAGAAAACCATAGAGAAACTTCATAATATTATAAAATGTAAAACGGATCTTAAAAGAAACCCAGAAATACAAAAGGCTAGGGTTTCGTGGAACCCATAGAAGAGGGAAAACCTCAGAGATGGCATCGATTTAGGTTAGGGAGACTGCAACACTTACTCAAACGGTCGGGGATGGCCGGAAATGGAAAGAGACCCAAAGGGAGGTGAGTGAACCGCTCCAGGTTCATCTGAGGAGCCTAGGATGTCACTGAGGGGTTGAGAGGCGAGTAGATGACTAGGAGATAGTGAAGAGCCATAGACTCCGGTGAGAAAACCGGTCGGAGAAGGTGAACAAATCCCATCGGAGGGGAGAAGCCAAGGAAGCTTCTAGAGAGTAACAGAGAGATAGAAAGAGAATCAGAGACGAAGAGTCTCGAAGGAAAATGAGACCGGGAGGGGGGGTGTTAGGTAGAATTAAATTAGGTAAGTGTAATCTGGGCCGTTGATCTAATTTGATCAACGGCTCAGATTGATTTAGGACTGGGCCGAGTTAATTTAGGGTCTGGGCTGGGTTAATTTAGTGTCTGGGTTGGGGTTTAAATGTGGCTAGATTTAAAAATAAAAATGGCTACTAGTTAAATACCCACAAAAAGATAATTAATTAATAAAAATAGCTAATAATTGTATAAAGAGAAATTGAGTAAAAATAGGTAAAATCGCAGTAATTAACTAATATTGAGTGCAAAGAATATGTAAGTTTTGAATAAAAATAGTACAAAATGTTCAATTGGGCTATGATTGTAAAAATTATTGCAATTGAAATTAAATGGCACCCAATTGGCTAATTTGTGAAATAATTAAATTTTAACAGCTAGAAAATGATTATAAACGATATACTAAGCTGGAAACATTTTTAAAATTATTTATTGCATAGTTTATGAATAATTATTCAAATATGAAATATTGAATAAACATGCGAATAATTTAATAAAATAGGTAACATAGGGGAAAATGCTTATTATTTTAAATAGTGATTTTGAAAGCTTATATGCAAGTTTGAAAATAATTTGAGGAAAAATTGGGTATCAACACAACTCTTTCCATAACTCATGGTCTCATAATAATCTCAAACTTAGTCTTAGAAGACCTTGAACAAACAAATACCTGGTAGTCCAAAAATGCTCTTTAAACTAATACTCCAGCTAATTTAGGAAAAGATAAAGAATTTACGAAGATAATAATTTTTGCTTCAAATAAGCATTTAAATTAACACGCATGATTACATAATCTACACTCGGGTGTGGCAACTCATGTCCCCGACTCTAACTCAAAAAAAAAAAAAATTCCATGTTGTAATTGCGGGTGCATTTCATGTGGCGCAGTTATAACGTGTCCAAAAACAAACAAATGCACGCCATCGTGACTTGTTTTCAAGATAAATCCATAAATATTAAAAGCGGTTAAAAATTAAAATGGCTAATTGCATATAGGCTAAAACATGTAAATAACCAGATAATTTAAGCCAATTATTAATAGTTGAGCGATCGTGCTAGAACCACGGAATTCAGGAGTCCCTAACACCTTCTCCCGGGTTAACAGAATTCCTTATCCGGATTTCTGGTTCGCAGATTTTAAAATAGAGTCAAAATTTCCTCGATTTGGGATTCTAAAAAAATAAACCGGTGACTTGGGACACCATAAATTATCCCAAGTGGCGACTCTGAATAAATAAATAATCTCATTTCGAATAATGTCACTTAGAGTGGAAAACCTCCCTTATTACTCTTACCGGGTGAAAAAGGAGGTGTGACAGTCATGATTCTTTTTACTTTTTCCAGTCGTTTATAAATATTATTACACTACTTATCTTTTCTTAGTAATGCAAGCTATTGAGCTCGACTTTTTCAAGAAAAATATAGTTTTTGTATTGTTGAATATCGCATTGGTTCATCAACTTAGAGAAGGCTTACGATGAAGTGTCAAGTGAGATTCTGTGGAGATGTTTGGAGGCTATAGGTGTTCAGTTGGCCTACATTAGCGCTATTAAGGGCATGTATGATGAAGCTAAGACTAGAGTGAGGACCGTGAATACTTCCCAACTATGATGGGGTTGCCTCAAGGGTCAGCTCTCAGTCCATTTTTATTTGCCTTGGTGATCGACGCGCTGACATGCCACATACAAGGAGAGGTGTCGTGGTGCATATTATTTGCATATGACATTATACTGATTGACGAGACACGAGGCGATGTTAACGAGAGGTTAGAGATTTGGAGGCATACCCTGAAGTCTAAAGGTTTCAAGTTGAGCAGGACCAAGACAGAATACTTTGAGTGCGAATTCAGTGCTTCGACTCAGGTTGTGGACGGAGAAGTGAAGCTTGATTCTCAAGTCAATTGATCACGCCCAACTATGCATCCTAAGCGGTCTAGCAGCCGTTGCAAATATAATCCAGTTTGCAAGTCAGTATTTCGCAAAAAATCAAGTAATAAACCTTCAAAAATATTAAATAATGATTTGAGTTTTTATTAGTTAATGGTAAAGTGATTAAAATGCAATAATTTATAACTAACAGAACAAATGATGTAGACGAGATTTTGAAAAGTCTAAGGTTTTGATTTTCCCAATTGTCAGAATCTTCTCCGCTACATTTCCTATAAATTCGCCAAAGTTTTCTCCACCGATCGTGAGTACATTGTGTATCGTAGTTATCTCTAGAGCAACTACCAAAATTCGCTAGACTCATTCTCTCGAACTACACTAGTTGGCACTAATTCACCTATTACTACGATTGCACCAAGGTTTCGTTATCTCTAATCCCACCTTTAAAATCTCCGTATTGATTTCTCAACTACATTAGGAGTAATATTGTTCAACGAATACCTAAATGTGTACTCTCTCTCTCTCTCTCTCTCTCTCTAGCAGTACATACTAAATAGGCACAGTTAATTGAGAGCTCTCCAATCAACAACAACGCAAATATAGTTGATAAAGCAGAGAAAGATCAACGGAAAATTTATATAAAACATAGTGAAAAATCATCCTTCAATAGATTCCATCAAACCCTAGATGAGAGATTTCAGCCACTCATAAATGTATAAACAATCATCTTGAAATTCAAAGACATTAAACTGCAAAGTAAAGAGATAACGGAGGGAAAACTCGTTTAATTCTTGCTCCACAGTGCCCTGTAGCCTTTTTCTTCTCCAAAATAATGTCCAATCCTTTATCAAATCGTTTAAGGAGTATTTATATGTAGGGTCGAGGTCCTTGAGTCCAAATACGGGTCGGAGTCTTTTAATTCATGCACTTTTGATCACCGGGATATAGACCTCACGAGGCAAGGCTTATAGCGCGGTCAACCTGGCTGCGCCCCGCCTGTAGCATGGTAAAGCTGGCTACAGAGATGGTTACGCCTGGAATGTTTCCAGGCTTGGGTACTTGGTGTTTTTGTGCTTTTTTATTACATTTTTGTCCTCTTTTCGTGCAACTTTCATTCGACTCTTTTTTTTTATGCCTTAATTGTTTCATGCTTATTGATGCTTCTATGTCTAATTGCTTCTTGTTAGATGTTATTTCGTTATTGAAAGTATTAGTTGTCCCGTAGTTTCATTGTGTTACAATATTGGTTTGAGCTGGTTTGTTGGGTTTCCTAGTATATTTCGGTTGGTCTCGATGTGTAGTATTAATTGGTGAAGTTTCATAATTGTGTAGATTTCCGTTTGCATTGGTTGAGACATAAATATTGGGGAGGATTGTGATTTAAATTGTGAAACACTTATTGTTATTGTGTGATTGGTACTAATATGGTAGGATCGGGTTGTACGCCGCAACAAGGAGTAATAAGGGTGGACAGGTGGGATCGGGTTGCACGCCGCAACAAGAGGAATAAGGGTGATATATATATATTGAGGAGTAATAAGGGTGGATAGGTGGGATCGGGTTGCACACCGCAACAAGGATCAATAAGGGAGAATGTTCATGTTGTTACTGGTTAAATGATGAGATCGGAATGCACGTTGCTTTATATTGTTGTTTTCATATTCTGCTCCTACCGTGATTTAATTCTGTAATATGGGAATTCTCGTAAGGATTGGTCATAGCTGAGTTCTGGAAAGATAGCTGGATTGCTTATTTATTTACCGTTTCATTTAGTTTAGTATTTCCTTTTGCTTTATTATACACTGTTTACAGGTTATATTATAAACGCCCCGTCGTAGCCTCGTCACTACCTCGTCGAGGTTAGGCTCTTCACTTACCAGTACATGGGGTCGGTTGTACTAATACTGCAATTTTCACTTCTTGTGCAGATCCGGGTCTAGCTCCGAGCTGAGTTCGAGTAGAGCTGACACTTGCGCACGGAGAAACGAGGTAGATCTGCTGACATCCGCAGATTCCTGAAGTCTCTTCATTTTTATTCAGTAGTTGTTTTATCTAGTTCAAAAACAATTATATATTTTTTTTTCAGCCAAATACTTGTAGTAATTCTTAGTAGTTCGTGAATTGTGACTCCAAACCCTGATTAGTTAGGCATTAGTATTAGTTTCGCGGTATCATTATTCGATTTCGTTGTTTATTTTGAGTATCATATATTGAATAGTAATGGAACTTCGTTTTATGTTTTAATTGTTTAATGTCGTAACCTCTAACATTGGCTTGCCTAGTGAGTATGATGTTAGGTGTCATCACGATCCCGGCGGTTGGGATCTTGGGTCGTGACATTATGTTATATAGGGCGGAGTGTTTGCCAGTCAAGAACTCCCATGTCCAAGAGATGAAGGTGGTTGAAATGAGGATATTGATATGGATGTGCAGGCATACCATGCTAGAAAGAATTAGAAATTAAGTTATTTTGGACAAGGTGGGTGTGGCCCTTGTGAAGGACAAGATGGGGGTGGCGAGACTTAGATGGTTCGAGCATGTGAAGAGGAGAGACGCAGATTCTCCGGTGATGAGGTGTGAAAGGTTGGCTCTAGAGGGCCTACGGAGAGGTAGATCTAGGCCAAAGAAGTATTGGGGAGAGGTGATTAGGCAAGATATAGCATTTCTCCAGCTCACTAAGGACATGACCATGAATAGGAAGGTGTGGAGGTTAAGAATTAAGTTAAAGTGTTAGGATAGGTCGCCTAGCGTTGTCCTTGTCTATGACAGTAGCTTTAGTACTTGAGTTAGTGTTATTAATGTATTTTGTATTCCTTAACCTCTGTGATTAGTTGTTGTTGCTTTCGTTCCGTCCTTCTGATTGCAGTACTCTACTTTTTTGTATTTTTGTATTTTTTTATTCGGTTTCTATTTGGTGTGCTTGTTGCTGCTCTTCCTTTTATCATTCTTAAGTCAAGGGTCCTCCGGAAACGCCTTATTGAAAGTAGGGGTAATTTCGGCGTACATACTACCCTTCCCAGATCCACTTGTGGGATTACACAAGGTATGTTGTTCTTGTTGTTATATGCCATTGAACTTTTTTTAAACCTTATAGTATATTGACTTATACAACTCAGTCTCCCGTATATTTAGTGAAAACTATCCTTGATCAGAGATTTCTCTATGAAAAATATGAATCGGAGTTTGAAAAAGGGGAGGGAGAAGGAGCCCTTGACCCCACGAGGATTTATTGAATCACATAGTTTGGGCTCCTAGAGTATGGCGCCTTTGGGGCTTTCTATTTGATTATATCGAAAGGCTCAATGGATTGGATTTCCCTATTGGTCCAGGTCATTTCGGGGCAAGCGGATCATTTATGATGAAGAGGATGAGCTTCAAGAGAATGATTCGGAGTTCTTGCAGAGTGGAACCATGCAGTACCAGACACGAGATAGATCTTCCAAAGAACAAGGCCTTTTTCGAATAAGCCAATTCATTTAGGACCATGCAGATCCACTCTTTTTCCTATTCAAAGATGAGCCCCCTGGCTCTGTGTTTTCGCATCGACAATTATTTGCAGATGAAGAGATGTCAAAGGGGCTTCTTACTATATATATATATATATATATATATATATATATATATATATATATCAAGAATACGCAAGAAAAGCACTTCGAATTGTTGATTAATCGTCAGAGATGGCTTAGAACCAACAGTTCATTATCTAATGGNTATGTAGTATACTCTAATGGAGAAACTGGGGAAAATTAATATGATAGATACTTTTAGGTGAGAGAGAATCTTAAGAGAAAAATACTAGGATACATTTTAAGTGAGAGAATTTCAGGACAAATATATTAGGAATATAAAAAGTTATACATTTTTAAAATAAATTATATTATATGTTATTTTATGAAAATAGTTAAAACAGTTGTATTCGAGGTCACCATTTCAAGACCAGATTATATGGGCCGGTAGATGTGACCCAACATTACTGAACTTTATTGTAAAAATAGCACGAGCTGGCCAGCTTTCGGACTGGTCATTCAAAAGTAACCAGCGTTTGTCAAGTCATTAAAAAATAACCATTATTTTATTGCAATAGAGACCGGTCCAGCATAATATACTGGAGTTTGGTGCACCTATGTATGAACTTCCAGCATATTATGCTGGAACTCCAACACACGGAAAGTTCCAGCATAATATACTGTAGATTCGAGCACTTGTGTATGAACTTCCAGCATATTATGCTGGAACTCCAACACACGGAAAGTTCCAGCATAATATACTGTAGATTCGAGCACTTGTGTATGAACTTCCAGCATATTATACTGGACGTGTATACTTTGCTAGAACTCCAGTATATTATGATGGAGTTCTACTGTATTTATGCTGGAACTCCATTATATTATCCTGAAGTTCTGGTATACTTATCCTGGAACTCCAGTATAATATGCTGGAGTTCTAGTATACACATGCTGGAACTCCAGCATATATATTGGCGTCTTTTCCAAGTTTTATCCAACTTTGTTATTATCTCCTTGCAATATGTCCGACTCGCATGGATATATATAGAAAAAGTACCAACTGACGACAAAGCAAATAATCCAAAAAAATATCACAAAGACAAGAATTAGAAGAAGGCAAGCATATATATTATAAATAAATAAATAAAACTTCAAGATATCGTTATCAATATGTCTATAATAGCAAGCACCAAATTTTATTTTCATTCAAAATCAAATTCTAAGGTGCATAAACATCCAAAGTTAATCTTGGTGTAACCATAGCTTCAAGAGGGACAGCTTTCTGCAAAGCTAATCCAAAAGCTTCCTCCATATTAAGTTGAATATCATCATTTGGTAATTTCCAATCAAATGAATGAACCAAAGTTCCCAATATATACTCCACCATTACTATTCCCATTCTTGTTCCTGCACAAATTCTTCGTCCTGCACCAAATGGGATTAGCTCAAAATCATTCCCTCTTGGATCAATCTTCGCATTTTTCCCACTCAAGAACCTTTCAGGATTGAACTCTAGCGGTTTTTCCCACACATCAGGATCTCGTCCAATCGCCCAAATATTAACACTGAGTCTAGTGTTTTTTGGTATGTAATAACCATTAACTTCACATGGTTCGTTCGAGATTCTAGGGAGATTTAATGGTGTAGATGGATGTTTACGAAATGTTTCTTTGCAAATTGCTCGAAGATAAGGAAGATTTGGGATATCAGATTCAAGTAAACGCCTTTTTCTTCCAATAATTTGATCCATTTCTGCTTGTGCTTTTTTCAGAATTCTTGGATTTTTCATCATTTCTGCTAGTGCCCATTCTATTGCACTAGAAGAAGTGTCTGTACCAGCACTGAACAAATTCTGGTAACAATATTTTGTCAAAAAAAGATAACATTAGAAAATTTATGATTAAAATCCCTATAGAGGAAAAATAAATGTATATGACATTTTCTATTTATTGTATTTTTTTTTAAATGAGACAGCCAGGTATTGTTACGTGGCTTAGCTATTAAACACACACTTGGTTTAAAGTGATTTTCTCGTCCCTTTTTTTTAACCCAAAGTTTGAAGAGAAAGAGAGAGAGTAATATACCAGCAAAAGTGCTTTGATATTAGTTGTAGTGAGCCTTTCGCCTTCAGAATTATCCCTATTTGCCATAACAACATCAAGAAAATCC
This sequence comes from Nicotiana undulata, assembly GCA_005239495.1. NCBI lineage: Eukaryota > Viridiplantae > Streptophyta > Magnoliopsida > Solanales > Solanaceae > Nicotiana > Nicotiana undulata. The sequence continues at coordinate 27,230 of ML262845.1, forward strand.
TCTTTCCCTTTACGTTCATAGCTTGTTTCCTTGTGTTCATCAAACATCTTTGTTAATAAAGCATCAAACTTCTTGTGTAAATTCTTCATTCCACTTTCAATTCCTTGTAAATCCAACCAAGCTAATGAAGGAATAAAATCTCCAATATTAAAATATCCTGCTATTGTCATTAACTCCACCACCATATCCTTAAATTCATTAACCTCAGCACCTTTTTTCGCGAAAACTCGCTTGCTTAATATCACTTGTCCTATCATATTCGCCATGGCGAATGTCAACATCTCCGCCACCACCACCCGCTCGCCTTCTCGGCTCATTTCGGACATCGATTTTAGCATGTGCCCTAGCTCATTGGCACGAACATTTGCCCAATTTTCTAAAGCTTTTCCCCCTAACATATGCAAGTTGCTCAATTTCCTTAGCAACTTCCAACGTGGTCCATAATGTGCAAAAACCATGTCTTGTGCATTATAGGCCAAGTGGGTGGCACCTGTTTAGAAGAAAAAGTATAGTAAATTGTTAGTGGAAAAATAAGAGAATTTTCTTTTTTTTTGGAGAAAGAATCTTCTTTTATAGTGCAATTGATACCAAATGACAAATACATTTAGGTATTTATATGTTCCAAACGTTAATTTTAAACTTACATCTAAATAAGATTTATTTCCTGGAAAGTACAACAGAAAATTCTAGAATAGCTCAATGAATTCACGATTTAACTTTAATAGATGCAACTTAGCTTTAAGGTTCTTAGCACGAACTCATTGTACTTTTAGATTTATGTGTTTAGATCTAGTATTTATTGAAAATTTAGTGAATCTTCACATATATATTTGCAGTTCGTGTCAAAAATACTAAGATCGGATGAAATTGTTGCTCAAGAACTACGGATATAATTCACCAATGTTTAGAATATGGGATAATATAAAAAAATTAATCAATAATCCTTGCATCTAGAAGAACACAAAGTAAGCCTATACAACAAAAGCCATATATATGAATTCATTTACTAATTATTTTAGAATATTGAAAATTAATAAGCACCTGCATTAGGTGGACGATTGGAGAAGTTGATATCAAGTGTTTTCAAGAATGCTTTAGCAGCATCAGGAGTAGAAGCAACAGCCATGCCACATGTGCCAACTTTTAAATACATAACAGGTCCATATTTTTTGGCCATTTTTGCAAGTGAAACATGTGGCATGGCTCCTAAGTATGGTAGTGCGCCGATCACCGGCCACCCCCTCGGGCCCGGCGGGAGACGGCGGCGGTGGCGGGTAGTTTTTGAAAGAAGAGTTGAAATGAGAATATGTGATATAAGGAAAATTATAGCTGCTATAGTAAGCTCAGTAAATAATAGCACCATATTGTCTAAAGCAAGAAGAGCTTGATCAAGAATTAAGATGAAACTTGAATAATTCTAAACCTCACAATTGTATTATATATATAGTGAAACATTTAATGAAATTTCCGTTTGACCTATGTGATTTGGTAGGTTTATGTAAGTTGAATGTCACGTTGATTGTTTACATCTGCCATTCAAACATTTATCTTGCATAGTTGCCTTTTAGAATGTTTGCGGACAGTGGCGAAGCTAGAAAAAATTTTCAAGGGTGTTCAAATTTAAAAGAAGTGAAAACTTTTTCCGACAGAGGGTTTTCAATATGTGTTATATACCTCTAAAACGTAATATTTTACCTACGTACACAGTGCAATTTCAGTTGACCACTCTTAACCCCATATGTGGCTTCGCCACTGTTTGCGGATACGATTTCATGATTTTAGAACACATAGCTCTCCTAATCAGATGCGGATCCAAAATTTAAATTTTATCGGTTCAAATGTTAAGATTTTTAACATTAAACCCATTATATTTTTAAAGTTATGGGTTCATATCTACTATTTCTACAATTTTAATGAACTTTTAAGTAAAACCTTTTACTCCGGGTCAAAAGTTATGCGTTCAGTGAACCCGACAGTGGAACACTACATCCGCTTCTGCTCCTAATACATTGGTATATTATACTTATCCGAGATTTTAAGTTGAAGAATTAACCCAAATAGTTGCTCACTTAATCTCTTAAGCCAAAAATATTTAGTGAATTTGTATAATATATGCGTATAACTGTGTATAATAAATATATAATCCATATATACCGCATTGAATTTAGTCGGCTATTTGTGTAACAATCCCGAACTTATTGTACCTAAAAAAAAACAGAGTTCTGTAAATTGATTTTTAATACGTATTTGTAAGAAGAGAGGTCTTTATGGTAATATTTGAAACTTATACATTAAGACCTCAGTGAATGTTTAACCTTTTATTTTTAGTTAATTACCTTTTCTTTTCTTATTTTCTGGGGTTGGAGATCAACTCATAAATTGGATCGTTTTTGTCATAATATACCCTTTACCTTCATCCACTGAACAAAATTATTTAATAAGTTTTTTTATTTTTTTTATTTTCATTGCTATTTAGGGGAGGAGGAGAAGATATTTTAATGATGACATACTTAATTATTTATAAATAATTTAACTTTAAAATTTTTATTTTCCGTTAGAAGATGATTTATAATCAAACAAATAGCTATAACTCGCCTTGGAACTTGCTATTGTTTTGAATGGCAGATAGAAATCTATAACAACACAAGTTAATGATTAAACGCCACTTATTACATTGCATGGATAATCCCCTTAAGGGGTCATTGGTCAACATCAAAATACATATATATGTATTAAATAAATCACAATTTTCTCAAATACACTGCTTCCTACAGACACGTTGACGATTAAATGGCATTTATTCAATTTTTTAAAATATATCATTCGAATCATTAAAATTTTAATGAGTTTTCATATACATATTATGCATCACGTCAAAAAAATACGAAATTTAAATGAACATCCCGTTGCCGAAGGCCTAGATCCGCGTCGCACTCTACCCCATACTAGCCGGCGGTTGGGTGCCAAATAAATGAAATGCATGCATCTTAACCACCTCAAGTTAGACCATATACGTGGTAGTTGAGAACATATTCCTAAAGGCCAAATAAGCTATATCACATGTTGTCTTCTCTTCTCTTTGTCTTTTTCGTCTTTGGCTCAGTGCTCTTTCCGATCCACAATATGTGATCATTTTATTTTTGACACATTTATTAAAAAATAAAAATTCCTGAAGAAAAAAAATGTATTTATTAAGTTAATTTTAATTAATTAATACCTTGACACATTGAAATATGTAAATAAGGGCAAATTTAAAAAAAATAAAATTTTCCTTCTTGGTTTAAATGCATATTAATTTTGGATCAAAACAAAAAAAGTAAAATGATCACTTATTGTGGACGGAGGGAGTAGTAAACAATCCTCAAACTTGTCGCACCTCCCAATTATCTGTAAGTAGCACATGTTGTTTCACGAAGTTTTTTTTTTTCAATGAATTTCACCAAGCTTATTGAGTATGTTAAAAAATAGAGTATCCTTGTCTACGTGAAACGTAGTGAACAAACTTGAAAAATTTATCTAGTTAAAGCAGAAAATATACATTCAAAACATATATTGACTTATTAATGATCAATGGCTTTAATATGGTAATATTTTGACTTCTTAAAGAAATCAAATTTAGCTTTACGGACCCTCTAAATGTATTATACTTTATAATTGTTTATTCTCTCTCTCTCACCAAATTTACTACCTTTCATTTTCTTCTGACGAAAACTATCTCATGCTATTTGATCAAATTTATGTTTAAATATATTCTAGCATATGGAGATACAGTTAAATAGGATATTAATTTGCTATTGAATACTATAAAAGTATTATTAACATTAAGCACCAAACCATAATGAATATCTGCCCGTCAAATATGAAAAATTCATCTAGCAAAATACAACTAAGCACATATATATACCTCTTTTTTAATGATAAGAGGCATATGGTCCATGGACATTGAACAGCAGTTGAACATCAATTACTTTTGTGAAATTATGACATATATTTGATCTGCTGATAGGGTCACATCATCATAAGATGAAGTACTCCACATCATTTTCACATTTACTGTACAGGCAGATAATTTAGTGAAAGAGGCTCCTATCCAAAGATGTTATTTTGGTCACCTTCGTTTTCCTCCGAGATACTTCCATTGAATCTTGAATAGCTAAGATTAATGTCCCGTAACAAGAAAAAGAAGAAAGGGAGACCAAAGAACAAAGCAAGAAATAATTTGTTGGTCGGGTCACTAACCAGGGTCCAGGGGCGGAGCTAACCCATTAAATACGGGTTCGGTCGAACCGAGTCGCTTTTGTCAAACCCATACAATTGTTTTAAAATTTTCATAGAATATATACAAATTATTAATTTAGAACCCAATAACTTAAAAGGATTACAACCCCAAACCCATAAACTTCAAATTCTAGCTCCGCCTCTGGCACTAACTTTATTTCTATACTCAACAGTATCTTTTGGTCAAAAAGTACTACATTACACTATCCACAAATATGCCTACTAAACATTTAAAAGAGAAAAGGCAGTTTTCTTTCTAAAACATGTTCCATTGTTACTTACATGGAATCATCCTCTAATACTTGCGTTAGAGTACGCTACCTACATAACACCCCCTTAGGTTACGGCTCTTCCCTGGCCCTGCGTGAATACGAGATGCTTTAAGCATCGGGCTGCCATTCTTTCTCATCAATACAATTTGCTTCATAATCAGCCTTCACAAGGTTAAATGTAAAAAATTGCAAAAGAGGGGAGAGATGAGATGAAGAGGAAGAAAATGAAGCAATTTTTTTGTGAACTATTAAACCAGCCAGTCGCACTTCCAAAAACAACAGCATGGCATAAGAATTCTGGAGAATTACATGTGTTCTGCGTCCCTATATTGAAGGGATAGCAGAGAATTGAACTTGAACTATAAATATAGCACAAATTCCGAAAATACAGATATGGAACATGAGAAAGCAGCATCTAATAAATAATACCACAAGCTCAAGATATATGCACACAGCAGGCAAAACTATAGTACACAATAAAAAAACACACCAGATATTCAACCTGCTGCCGTAGTACACAAAATACAGCGCATCCGAGGGGCACCTGAAGAAGCATCTCCATCATCGTCATCATCGTCATCTTCTTCTTCATCATCAATACCATTATCAAATTCATAATATGACCCAATCCCCTTGGAAGCAGCCCCCGACTCTTTTTTACCGCCAATGGAAATGGTGGATTCCATAAGACAAGTTGTATGGTAGGCATGACAACAAAAGAAGGCAATAACTGATACATTCTGTAGAGAAAATGGATCAAAACATATGCAACACCTTCCACCCCCTCTGGTTTTTGATTTGATCTCCATGGATTTCATACTCATGACTCTCTCTCCTAAATGTGAAGCCTTCTGCTCACTCTTGTGGGAACGTGCTTGATCGATGTCATCGCTCAAACATATCGCACGCTTTGCTTCCTTGTAGTATTTGACTAGCAGGTTTACACAATCAGCCTGGCAATGAAACCAAATCATCAAAGGAATTACTTCATCATAACTTCCAAGCGAATGCAAATCTTCTGTAACATACCCTGGAAGGTAAGGGTCATAACTAGGGTACCTTGAGTATGTCATTACATCCATGTCTAAGAGAAGTTTCTGTTCTGTAGTCAGTGACAATTTTGACTAGACGATCCCTCAGACTGCAATCGAATACAATGGTGCAATTACATTCAGGTTAGTTCCAAGAGATTCAAAATTCACTAACAGCACTTGGCATCATAAATTGCAAACCCAATCTGACTAATTCATTTACATCAAAATGAACCACAGCATCCAATAGGTGTCACAAAAAGTCTAGATTTTAACATACAATGCTCACGAAAAAGAAATTCGACTCACGATTAGATTACATCCTACTATTTCACTACTCAAGAGGACTTACCAGCAGTAAAAACATTTTATGCCAAAAGAATAGAAGCAAAAAATTTCATGTATCTTGTTTAAGGATGCAATTGAGGCAAAGCTATTTCTAGGGTATAGTAACTTGCTAGAATTATACGACATTGATATTGCCGCTAAGCCCAAACTACCATAAAAAGCAATTAAAAGGATGCAACTTTTCCTCGCAAAATTGTTCTCGTGAAAAGTACTTTTCACCAAACAATGGAAACACTAAACTAATAAAAGCCTAAAAAAGAATTGTTGGACGAAAGAATTACGCAGGTGCTCTGGGTGCATCCTTCTAACGAATAAAACAATATCAGATGTATGTATAAATAATATTTTCTTTTATAACCAATAGATTCACTATTTCCAGCATCAACTCAATCGATAATGAACATGCCCTCTCTACCCTTCTCTAATTAGATTGACCAGATATTCACCACTTATGATTCGAATACGAGACATGCATGATGCAACTACCACACATCCTGCACAATACTACCTTCCCTGTTGCATAAAAGTTATGAAGGCATGTGCATTTGTGAATATCTAGCCTTTATGCACATACTTTGTATGTGTATTTCATGTTAATTGTTAAAGATTCAAAGAACAGAAAAATGAAAGATATATATACCTTTTAGAAAGAAACTTATAAAGAAGCGGAGATGGCCATTTCCTACATAGAACTATATGATCTTGACACTTTCCAAGAAGGAATTAAATTTAAAAAACGGTAAAAAAAATACATTTCGAAAATTCCTAACATAAATTTTAAAAAAGGTCAAAAAATACATTTCTACAATTCCTAATTAAAATTATACCAAAAAAAAAAAGAGGAAAATACCTTTTCAAGAAAATTTGTCTTCAATTCCTAAAATCTAACGTAAACAATTAAGCTGTATTCCATTCCTAAAAACATACTTAAACACAAGTAAAAAAGAATAATATCTCTTCAAGAAGGAACGAGATTGTATTCAAAGTATAAATATATTCCTGATATTTCTAACATAATTAAATAAGAAATATATTAATGATATTCACAGTTTTATCCAATATGGAATGCACCTACGAAGGGTAAAAGAAGCCTATCAACATTTTGTGTTGGGGCTTCGTGCTTGTATAATAGTATAGCATAGATAAAGATAACAATTCTTCGATAACTTCAACAAATGGATGCAAGTTTTTGAGGTTCCACCAATCGATCAGCTTACATTAGTATTGGATTCACTGATAAGCATCAAACACAGAACTATGTTGAGGACTCAAATGCACACCAAGCCTATTCGATAAACATTGGTGACGGCTTTATCCCCCTCCCC
>ML262850.1:0-36375 GCA_005239495.1 Nicotiana undulata
ACCGGGTCTCTGGTGCTCGTACTTAACTTGCTGACAGTTCAAGCACCGAGCTACATAAGCTACTATATCCTTCTTCATCCTCCGCCACCAATAGTTATGCCGCAAGTCTTGGTACATCTTCGCGGCGCCCGGATGAATGGAATACCGGGAACTATGGGCCTCCTGAAGAATCAAATCACGAATACCATCAACATCAGGTACACTAATACGACCCTACATCCGCAGAACTCCCTCATCATCAACCGTAACCTACTTGGCACCTCCGTGCCGGATTGTATCTCTAAGAACACATAAATGACGATCATCATACTGCCTGGCCCGAATACGGTCATACAATGAAGAACGGGCCATGGTATGGGCCAACACACTGCGAGTCTCAGAAACCTCCAACCTCACAAAGCGGTTGGCTAAAGCCTGAACATCCAAAGCAAGAGGTCGCTCTCCGACTAATAAATAAGCTAGGCTGCCCATACTGACTGACTTCCGGCTCAAAGCATCGACCACCACATTGGCCTTTCCCGGATGGTAAAGAATAGTAATATCATAATCCTTCAGTAACTCTAACCACCTTCTCTGCCTCATGTTCAACTCCTTTTGCCCGAATAAATACTGTAAACTCTTATGATCCGTAAACACCTCACAAGGCACACCATACAAGTAATGCCTCCAAATCTTCAATGCATGAATAATAGCTGCAAGCTCCAGATCATGAACTGGATAATTCTTCTCATGAATCTTCAACTGACAAGAAGCATAGGCTATAACCTTGCCATCCTGCATCAACACTGCACCAAGCCCAACCCGTGACGCATCACAATACACGGTATACTGTCCTGATCCTGTGGGCAAAACTAACACTGGTGCCGTGGTCAAGGCCGTCTTGAGCTTCTAAAAGCTCGCCTCACACTCATCTGACCACCTGAACTAGGCACACTTCTGGGTCAACCTGGTCATCGGGGCTGCGATAGATGAAAAACCCTCCACGAATCGGCGATAATAACATGCTAAGCCTAAGAAACTCCGAATCTCTGTAGCTAAAGTGGGCCTAGGCCAATATCTGACTGCCAAAATCTTCTTGGGATCTACCTGAATACCCTCTTACGAAACCACGTGGCCTAGAAATGCAACTGAACTCAACCAAAACTCACACTTGGAGAATTTGGCATACAACTAACTATCCCTCAGAGTCTGGAGGACAACTCTAAGGTGATGCTCATGCTCCTCTCGGCTACGAGAGTATATCAATATATCGTCAATGAAAACAATAACGAACGAGTCCAAATAAGTCCTGAACACTCGGTTCATCAACTCCATAAAAGCGGCGGGGGCATTTGTCAACCCGAATGACATCACCAAAAACTCATAATGCCCATAACGAGTGCGAAAGGCTGTCTTAGGAACATCTGAAGCCCTAATCCTCAGCTGATGGTAACCAGATCTCAAGTCTATCTTGGAGAACACTGTAGCACCCTGAAGCTGGTCAAATAGATCATCAATCCTCGACAAAGGATACTTATTCTTGATAGTAACCTTATTCTGCTGCCGGTAGTCAATCACATCCTCATTGAGATCTTTCTTCTTAACGAACAACACTGGAGCACCCTAAGGAGAAACACTAGGCCTAATGAAGCCTTTATCCAACAAGTCCTGCAACTGATCCTTCAATTCCTTCAACTCTGGCGGGGCCATAAGATACGACGGGATAGAAATGGGCTGAGTGCCCTGGGCCACCTCGATACAAAAGTCAATATCCCTGTCGGGTATGTCCCTGTCGGGTGTCATACCCGACAGGTCAGCAGGGAAAACCTCTGGGAACTCACGAACCATAGGTACAGACTCCATAGAAGGAACCTCAGCACTAGAATCACGAACATAGGCCAAATAGGCCAAACAACCCTTCTCGACCATACGCCGAGCCTTCATATAAGAAATAACTCTGCCAGAAGAATGACTAGGAGTCCCTCTCCACTCCAAACGAGGTACCCTTGGTAAGGCTAAGGTCACTGTCTTGGCATGACAGTCCAGAATAACATGATAGGGAGATAGCCAATCCATCCCCAAAATAACATCAAAGTCCACCATATCCAGAAGCAAAAGATCAACCTGAGTCTCCATACCACCAATAACTACTAAGAAAGCACGGTAGACTCGATCTACCACGATAGAATCATCCACCGGGGTAGACACATGCACATCAGTACTCAAGGAATCACGGGGCACACTCAAATAAGGGGCAAAATATGAAGACACATAGGAGAATGTAGAACCCGGATCAAATAACACTGAAGCCTCTCGGCTGCAAACTGAAACCGTACCTGTAATAACCGCATCATAAGCCTCAGCGTCAGGCCTGGCAGGAAAAGCATAACACCGGGGTTGAGCCCCTCCAGCCTGAACAACACTGGGTCTACCTGCTACGGGCTGACCCCTACCTCTCATGACCTGCCCTCCACCTCTATGAGTCTGACCTCCACCTCTGGCACCACGACCACCACCCCTAGCTGGCTGAGGGGGTGGGGTGCAACTGATGCGGGAACCATGGCACGGGATTCCTGATACTGAGACCCACCAAAACCTCGGGGGAAAACCCCGGAAATATGCCCCATACCACCGCAAGTGTAGCAAGCCTTCATCTGCTGAGAATACTGACCCTTGAACTGTCCCTGACGACCAGAATGATTACCCTGAAGACTCTGAATCGGCAGTGTACTGATGGAAGCTGATGATGAACTGCGGGATGCCTGGAGTGCTGACTGATAAGGCCTAGGGGGATGACCTCTGCCAAAGGAATCTCTGTCTCCAGAGGAGGCTGTCCTTAGCATTAGGATGTGCCGTAGTAAATCCACATGAGTTCGAAGGAATTATGTCTATTAGGAGGTTATAGATGGTTTGAGACATTATTATATTATGAGACCCTGTAAATTTACAAAACCTTGATATCGTCATATATTATGTTAGTGTGGTATTTTCGTAAAATTTTTTATAAATATAATTTTGGATAGTTACCATTATTACTATTTTCGGATATGATAAATTATACACATAATATAAGAAAGATTATGAGATTTTGTTTATTGTAAAGATAAAAATTATTTTCTCACAAGAAAAGAAGATTATCTTTTCACAATTTTAATAATTACGTGTACGAGAATTTTTACTCTTTATATGAGATTAAGAAAATTATAAGTTGAGAAAATATATGTATTTTTAGATGGATGTCTTAATAAAAATAATAGTGTATGTATTTATTTTACGTAATACCATATGACAATGATAGTAGAATGTATAAAAGTGTTTTAAAAATAAGTAGAATTTTAAGTAATTTAAAATAATTCTTAATTATGCGGGTAATTGATTAATTACCGGGTAACGGGACATTACCGGATAAAGATTAAACTTTTTCCACCCATCCCACGTGGCAGCCCATGAATTTGTTAAGAAAAGCCACTAAGTGACTCGTACAAAAGGCGGAAAAGGTGTTACACTATTAGAGCTTGTGTATATTCTTCCGATCTGCTTTCTAATATACGCTTTGATTCACCATTTCTTGTCTTACAAACTTATTTTCTTTAACCCATGGTCAGAGAAGTATAAATCAGTATTTTGTCAAAATTTTCCTATGCACCGAGGATAGAGTTAGTTTGTTACAACATTTATTTTGTGGAGCTAGGGAAATTGATTGTTAGTTTCGTGAACACTATATGTCTTGTTCCTATTCGGAGGTGAATTGAAATTTTTGGTTCTACTTAAGTAAATGGTTACTGGAAGTTAGGTTAGAAGAAGAGTTTGAAAATGTTTTCCACCTTTCTTTAAAGTATGTGTTGGATGGAACTTATTCGTGTATACAATGTAGTTCAAAAAAAAAATCAGCTCTTAGGAGTTATATGGCATCGGTAAGCATACACGGTTTCTTTATCCTTCAACACGTGAATTGCCCAAATACATTCACCTTAAGATTAGAAGATGAAGCATCACGTTGCAGAGAGATGCATGCGTGATTTGCAATGATCGGAGCAGCAACATGAGATTTTACAAATATTAAGGAAGTGCGCTATAATCTTTCTTAAGAGAATCAACTCAGGTATGTTAAGGCACTTTCTTCTTTCTTTTGGCATGATCTAAAGTGAAACGAACGTACACATTACGCTATTTCACAATGAATCTACTCTTAGCAACTAAGGTTGTTCATGTTGTTCTTTACTTACAAAGTTATTCTAAGAAAGTATGTATGATCCTTGAATCCTAGTGAAGTTCATATTGATGGTATGATGTCCATAATGTTAATCGAAGAGGCAATGACCTTATGTCACTCCAAAAGGTTTAGAACATGATTCCATGAGTCCAGCATGCATTATATATGTATCTACTTTACTCTACCGAGCCGCACTATAGTCGGCCGGGTATGGCACCTATTGTGCAACCACTGATCAGTTGGGTTTACCGAGTCTTCTTTGAGGCCGGGTATGATATGATGATGATGATGCCCACAGGGGCGAATGTTCTATGATGATGATGATGACCACAGAGGCGGATGTTTTAAAAGGTTATGTATATATATGTATCACGCATTTCATGTTATTATCTCTTAGAGGCACTCAGATGCTACAAGTTGTATCTCCTACATCTCTCTTTACATTACTGTTCTTATTTATGCTTTTCTGACTTACATACTTAGTACATTATTCGTACTGACGTCCTTTTGTTGGGGACGCTGCATTCATGCCTGTAGGTATAGACAATCAGTTTGACGAGCCCTCATAGTAGACGAGATTGGCTTTCAGGGAAGGATCGGTAAGAATCCACCTCATTCGGAGTGCAGCCGAGTCTATGTCATTGTGTCAGAGTTTTTTTACAGACTTATGGGTTGGCCGGTACCCTATCCCATTTGATGTCAAATAATCTTAGAGGCTTTGTAGACAGAGATTCAGTTTGTACATTATGTCAGAGGCTTTGACGGCCCATATGTATTCATGTTTTAAGAAAATAATGATTCAGTCATACAATATTTTTTCCACTTACAGTTATGCATTGCAAGTTGTGGCCATGTTGGCCCATGTTAGTTACAAAAGGAATGAATGAGTTACAGAGTGGTTCGCTCGGGCCAGTGCGGCACCGGGCGCCAGCCACGCCTCCCCAGGTTCGGGGGCGTGACAGAGGCACCACTGAAACGGCCGAAATGACGAGGTCTCTTGTCAGACCCCTGACCACCACCCTGGGATAATACCATCTCAATGCGTCTGGCCACATCAGCTGCATCCTGGAAGGAGATATCAGTACCCGTCTCCCTGTCCATCTGAAGTCTGATAGGCTGAGCTAGATCCTCAATAAATCTCTGAACCCTCTCCCGATCAGTGGAAAGTATCATAAGTGCATGCCTGACTAGAGTGATGAACCTGGTCTCGTACTGAGTGACAAACATAGATCCCTACTGGAGGCGCTCAAACTGCCTCTGAAGATCCTCTCGCTGAGTAATAGGAATAAACTTCCCCAAGAATAGCTCGGAGAACTGAGCCCAAGTCAATGGTGCAGACCCAGCTGGTCTGGTCAGGCAATAGTCTCTCCACCAAGTCTTAGCGGAACCCGAAAGACGAAATGTAGCAAAGTCAACTCCATTGGACTCCACAACGCCCATGTTCCGAAGAACCTCATAACAGTTGTCTAAATAATCATGGGGATCATCTGATGGTGCACCAGCAAATGTAGTAGTAAATAACTTGGTGAACCGATCCAGTCTCCATAGAGCATCTGCTGACATAGCTGCACCCTCGGCTGCCGGTGCCACAATACCCGGCTGAGCTACTCCAGCTGTCTGAGGTGCTGGAGCTTGAAACTGAGTGGCAAACTGCTCTTGTGTGTGAATAACATGAGTCTGGGTCCCTCCCCCAGCCTGAGAACCAGCTGGTGCAGTAGGAAGAAAACCGTCCTAAGCCACACTCTCCATAAGTCCCACTAAGCGGAAGAGAGCGTCCTAAAGTACTGAGGTGGCAATGAACCCCTCTGGGACCTGAGCTGGTCCGGCTGGAACCGTCTGAGCAGGAACCTCACCGGCATAGTCTACCTGTGGGTCCTCTACTGGGGCTGCTGCTCTGGGCTGAACCCTTCCCCTGCCTTGGCCTCTGGCACGGCCTCGACCTCTGCCCCTCTTAGGAGCTGCAATAGGAGGATCAAGCTGCTGATCGATCGATGAGGAAGCACGCGTCCTCGCGATCTGTGAGAGAGTAGGATAGAGACTCAATTAGTATTTAGACTTCAAATGGCACGACATGGAATGAAAGATATGAAGTTATTCCTAACTTTGCAGCCTCTGGGGGATAAGTACAGACGTCTTCGTACCGATCCCTCAGACTCTACCAAGTTTGTCCGTGAGTTGTGATACCTAAGCATCCTAGGGCTCTGATACCAACTTGTCACGACCCAAAATCCCACCTTCGGGCCATGACTTCGTCTAACGTTGAACCCGCTAGACAAGCCAACGTTTGAACCAAATAAGCTCATTAACAACTAAAACGAACAAGATAACTAAGGCATCGATGGTCAAACATATAAAGGTTAACTAAATTCAAAATAATATAGAAACTTCGAAATAAAACCCATATACATATCCCAGAACTGGTGTCACATACTCACGAACTGTCTATGAGATTACTGAATACAATGGTCTGAAAATAAGTACATATGACTGTCTCTGAAACTATAAAATAAGACAGAACTGAAAGAGAAGGGTAGAAGGTGCGCCAAGTCCCACGAACGTCTGCGGGTCTACCTCGAGGTCTCCTAAATGAACTGGTGGAATGCTCTCTCCGTCAATGCCCACCATGTCCGGCTGCGAAGTCTGCACAACATAAAGAAGTGTAGGTGTAGCATCAGTACAACCGACCCCATGTACTGAGTAAGTGCCGAGCCTATCCTCGGTGAACTAGTGACGAGGCTAGGACCGACAACAATATATGTACCTATGCAATTCTATATAATAACAGGAAACTATCGACGGAAATAAACAAGTATAAACAGATACGGGGAGAGTCATGATGGGGATAAGAGGGGCAACAAATACTAGCATAGTGGAACAGGGTAACAACTGAAATGTAACAGTAAAAGCAGGAATTTAACACCTCAGAACAGATAATGAACAACACAAGGCACTGCATGTCCCCTCGTGCATCACCTCACAAATCACTCGGCACGGAATGTCCCCTCGTGCATCAAACAATAACACATCGGCACGACATGTCCCCTCGTGCGATAAACAATAAACAATCATCACAACATGTCCCCTCGTGTGATAAATAATAAACAATCAACACGGCATGTCCCCTCGTGCGATAAATAATAAACAATCATCACGGCATGTCCCCTCGTGTGATAAATAATAAACAATCAACACGACATGTCCCCTCGTGCGATAAATAATAAACAATCATCACGGCATGTCCCCTCGTGTGATAAATAATAAACAATCATCACAGCATGTCCCCTCGTGTGATAAATAATAAACAATCAGCACGGCATGTCTCCTCGTGGGATAAATAATAAACAATCAGCGATATAATGTGCAAACTACAATAAGAAATCTCAAGTGTACAGAAATACTTAATAAAATTCTAACGTCCCGGCAAGGAACTCAGCTATAACCAAACTTGTTCAAAGATATAATTTCAACAGTAAAACCTCAACTGAAACAAATAACTCAATAACTCCCCACGTCGTGAAACGACATCAATGTATCGCTTCTAAATCACCACTTACTTATAGTACAGAGAATATTAAGAACACGGTATGATTCATCACAATTGACTCACGGGCATGCTTGACCACAACATATAGGAACTCGTCACCTCGCCTATACGTTGGACATGAATACACATAGCAAATAAGACTCTATGCCTAATCCCTCAAGCTAAGGTTAGGCCAAACACTTACCTCGGCTCCAAAATGCAAGTCAAGCTTCAATCACAGCCTTTCCTCTCGAATCCAACTCCGAGTCGATAATATATAGACATAATTGATTTATTAACATCAATAATTACTCAATAAACCAATTCCAAAGCCTAATTATACATTCCCTATCATTCTTCCAAAAATACCACAATTCGACCCCGGGCCCGCATGCTCGAATCCCGAAAATTCTCGGAGGAATAACTCACCCATAGCCTAAGGATCATTAATATGAAGTTTCTACTTGAATTCATAGCATTAAACGGACAATACGCCAATTTCTCAAGAACCCTAAATTTACCACCCAATTCTTGATTTTCCATTAATTTAGTAGTAAACCCTATTTATAATTCATGCATGAAACTAGTATAAGGAAGGAATTAACTTACCTTAACAGTAGCTAGGTCGTGGTGTGTCCTTCCCAAGCTCACAAGTCTCTAATGGGGTTTTTAGTATGAAGGGAATGAGGAAATATCGTGTTTTTGGCATTTAAAACAGTCTGGCCTACAGGAGTTCCGCACCTGCGGTCCCGCATCGGCGGTCCCGCATAGGCGAGAAAAGATCGCACCTGCAAAAAATGGCAAGGCGGGTTGGGGTCGCACCTGCGGAGCTGGAGACCGCACCTGCGGCTCCACTCCTGTGGAAAAGGAACCGCACCTGCGGTCACACCAGTAACAGCTGCACCAGCAGTTGTTCTAGCTGGTTTTTAGCCCCGTTGGGTGTCCGGAAGTCACCTGGGCCCACCCGAGCCCCCGTCCAAATATACCAACAAGTCCTAAATAATAATACGGACTCGCTCGAGCCTTCGGAACACCCAAAACAACGCTAAATCTCAAAATCACATCCCAAAACCCCTAAAATCCTAACTTAAAAAACTTCAAGTTCTTGATTCTATAACAATGCGCCGGACCGACCTATACAACTCGGAATGACATCAAATTTTGCAGACAAGTCATAAATGACACAACGAGACTATTCCCGGTCTCGAAATCATTCGGACCTCTATAACATAAAATTACGCTCCAAACCTCAAATTTAAGTAATTTCTTATAACTTCATTAACTCTCAATTTCCCATTTTTGATCCGAAACACGTCAAATCAAGTCCGTTCCTTACCAAATTTTTCACAGATAACTCAAATAACACATATTGAACCTGTTCCGGGCTCCGGAACCATAATACGAGTCTGGCAACACAGGTTTCACATCAAGGTTCATTTTCATAAGCCTTTATTATTTTCCGAAAATAATTTTGTTTAAAAATTCATTTCTCGGACTTGGGTCCTTGGAATTCGATTCCGGGCATACGCCCAAGTCCCATATTTTCCTATGGACCCTCCGAGACCGTCAAATCACGGGTCCGGGCCCTTTTACCAAAAATGTTGACCAAAGTCAACTTTATTCCATTAATTATCATAAATTCGGCTCTTTATCAAGTTTTCCACATAAAGGCTTCCTGGCTACGCGCTCGGGCAGCACACGCACATCGAGGTGAGATTAACGGAGGTTTTCGGGGCCTCGGAACACAGTCATAATCAAATTTATATAGGATGACCTTTTGGGTCATCACATGCCGTTGCCATCATTGTATCACATCGTACTCATAATGCTTCCTATATCTCTTCTTATTTCCCTGCTAATATTTATGCTTATCTGTTTCTTTTGAAAACTTTAACAATACATTATTTTGCTTTTTGCTCCCCTTGCTTCATTAATTGGCTCTTCGATTTGCTCAACGTTTTCGCTCTACTAGGGATGGGAGCCACACTAAGGTAGTATTTATCCCCTTCCAGGATTTCAATGCCTATTTTTGTAGCACTCATATCTAGCTGTACTATTTTAGAGTGATCCATCTGGGCATCTCACAAGGAGATCTATTATCACGTTTGCACTATCCTTCGGAAATGTCAACTAATCCCCAACCGAATCCTGATAACTCGTCCTTCTCTTAAACTATGTCTGTTAGCTCCCAGTAGGGTATAACTGAGATGGGTGTGTCCAATTATACATACCTCTGTTACTGTTGAGGGTAACTCATAATGCTTATATTTTTCTGCCGAAACTGTAATACTGATAATCTTCATTAACTGGGTTCCTCGTATCCTTCTTCGCCTTGCTTCTTTTACTTCTTGAAACTTGTATTTATCTTCTGAATCTCTCATTGTTTTTCACCATAAAGGTGGATAAATATTCTTGCCTTAAGGTTCTTTATCAAAAAGCTTACACGTCTTAGTATACACATGATCTGCTGAGTACCTCATATTTATCCATCATAAGCATGATGCAAAAATTGAGTTCCTCTCACTCAACTCTTCCATAGCCGCATTCAATCCCTTATCAACCGTCTTTCTAAATGAAGGTATCGATGTATTACGAATAAGATAGAGTTTAGGAAATCGAGTTCTTACAACTGAGCTCTACCACACGATCTAGAGTAAGAAAACAGAGTGACAGTCCTAAATGCCCAGTAGCCTCCTGCTTATAAGTGTGGTGCACGACACACCCATAAACAAGACTTTACTAGACACGACTTGTAGACTCCCTAGGACAAAACTGCTCTGATACCACTTTTGTCATGACCCAAACTGATGGGCCGCAACGGGCACCAGTACCTTACTCAATTGAGTACTAACGTAACATATATTTCTTATTACATCATCATATACTCGTGACGTACGAGCCTAATAGGCCAACATAATCATTTATAAACTCTAAACATAGGCCGACAAGTCCATACAAGTATTCGTATACATGACATCTATCGACAAGCCTTCAAGAGTACATTAGAATCATAAAGGTCGGGACTGAGCCCCGCCATACCAATCAATACATGTCCTAATTATACTGACCAAATAAGAAACTCCGGAGCTAATGGATCTCACCAACATCTTCCGCTGAGCTGATAACCTACTTGGAGGGCTCTCGACCTGTCCATCAGGACCTACGGGCATGAAATGCAGTGTCCCCGGGCAAAAGGGACGTCAATACGAAATAATGTACAGAGTATGTAAGGTAGTATAAAGAAAGCTGAAACTGAATTGATAATCTGAACATATGCTTACCTGCTGATACTGACTCAATTCTCTCAATATAATAAGTAAAATAGTTGTCTGACCCTATAAGGCTCGGTATATATATANGGCTCGCTCATAAGCACTCGGCCATACTAGGCTCTGTATCTCGGCCAAATGGGCTCGCTCATAGGCGCTCGACCACAGTAGGCTCAGTATATAACTTACCATCTGATCAGAGGTTACCCAATAGGGGCCTGCCATCGATTATAGCTCGATGGTAATGAAAATAATGTAATACTGTATATATAGATTCTCTGCTCTCTTGACTAGAAGAAGACAACACTCAATTGAATATGAAGTCCCGATAAGGGAGAATATTGTAACTTATGAGACTAGGAAATGTACATAAAATTCAGGAATATGAATTTTCTATATACCTCGTTATCAAATTCATGTAATTACGGGATCATGCCAAAATGAAGGAAGAAATTAGCCTTAACATACCTGGAGTAGATTAAAATTCATATAATGTTCTTGGAAAAGATTGCACCGTACTCCTTTAGACCCGCAAAATTTTACGTTGCTACGATTCCTAAAATTCTCGTTGGAACCTTGCAAGATTTCTCGTGGTTTAATGGAGTATTTAGAATCAAATCTTCATTTGAATTTGAAGATGGCAATGTTCTGTTTTGGATGGGAATGGCAACGTTATGGACTTTGTTTTGAAAGTCATCTCTAAATCTTCTAATTGAAGTAATGTGACTACTATTTTGGATTGTATACTAATATAAGTATGAGGTGTCTTTTTACCTTGGTCTTTGATTGCCACATATTAAATGACTAATAAGTCATTGTGGACAATAGTCACATTTTTGGAGGGTAGGTTTTATTAATTTTTATTCACTTATTAGTTAATTAGGTAATGTCCTGTTACCCGGTAATTAACCAATTACCCGTATAAGTAAGAATTATTTTCACTTACTTAAAATATTAATCACTTTTCACATACCTTATTATCATGGCCATGTGGTACCTTGTATGGTACTAGTCCATAAATAACAGGTATTTTAGCTCGGGCCGTATTTTATTCCAAAATGCCAAATTTCAACGAAATTTATATTCTTCGACTTGCTTCCCCTCTCACCTTCACGAATTTACTCATCACTCATAATCCTTTTAATCTCCAAATAATCTTTTCCTTGGACTGATGTCAATTACCTTACGACAAATTCAACGTACAATACTACATGGTGCAATATTGTCGTAATTTAATACTACGGGACAAAATACCGACATAATATCGCGGGGCGTAATATATTCTATGTGAGAAACATGTATTATTCAATATTGATTGTTGTAATTATTTTTCAATTCTTACTGGGAAAATACTGGATTTGTCCAAGTTAGCCACAAGACCAAGTACTTTACTAAAGTGATTAATAGCCTCCATCATCTTGTGTATGGAGCAGAGATTGCGTGTATAAAATAATATCAGATCATCTATAAAAGTCAAGTGAGCGGGCTTAGTGTTCTTGCACATAGGATGGTATTGAAAGTCCGTGAGATCGCTCATTTTTCTCAGCACTCTAGACAAATACTCCATAACAAGCATAAATAGTAGTGGAAACATAGGGTCCCCTTCTCTGAATCTCGACTAGCTTACAAAGTAACAATATCTATTCATATTCACCTCGACTATGAATGTGGCAAATGTTACACGAACCATAATTAGTTGGACAACTGGTAGTAGAAGACCAAAGCCTTTAAGTACCTCTTCCAGAAACTCCCAGCTAACCATGTCATAGGCTTTCTTAAGGTCATTTTTCATCAAACATCTTGGGGTAGTCTTTCTATTATAATGCGTCATCTGATCATGGTATATCAGTGCATTGTGGATTAAAGACCTCCCTTCAATGAATGTTGCTTGGTTATCAGCAACAAGCACTGAGTTGGATTTTTGAAGTCTTTTACATGTGATTTTTGAAATGCAGTGGTAGATGATACTACAACGTGATATATGTCTAAATTAGCTAGCACATTGAGAGCTTTCTACTTTTGGAACAAGAGCAATGATTGTAGAATTGATCTAAGTTGGAAGTTGGCCATTCTAAAAAAACTCTAGTATAGCATTAGTCACCTCCTCCCCTATAATGGACCATGAGACTTTATAGAACTCACTGCCATAACCATCGGGTCCAGGACTCTTAAGTTTCTTAATACTAAACATAGCAACTTTGACTTCAGATGTTGTATATGGTCTGGCTAACTGCAAATGTTATGATATTGTCAATATATGGCCATTCCTTAGAGAACTCTAGAAAGCTTGTATCCTATTGCTACCTCTTCTCCCCAACAACTCCTGATAATATTCCACAACAATAGTTGCAATAGCACGTTGATCATTTTGCACTCTTCTTTGATTGTCTGTTAACTTTATTATACCTTGTTGTAATTTTCTGTATTTGGTCACAAAGACATCTATATTGCTTTTCTTCTTTATAATAGGAAAACTCAATCTATATTGCTTTGCTTCTTTGTTATAGGAAAACTCGGCAAGATAGGAACAACAACAACAACAACAACAACCCAATGAGATCCCACATGTGGGGTCCGGAGAGGGTAGTGTGTACGCAGACCTTACCCCAACCCCGGAGGAGTAGAGAGGCTGTTTCCGGTAGACCCTCGACACAAGAAGGAAAGAGACAATGTATCAGTAGCAACAAAGGAATCCAGACAGAAAATAGATAGCAAAGTAGTAACACTAAGAATCAACAAAGGCACAAAACTAAGCATCAACACAACCACGATGCTACATACGCAAGGTAATAATATGTACACAAAGGGCCGCTAAACATACTATAGCCTAACTGATGTTCTAAACGTCAATACCACACAAGAGGGGGGAGAGTGATTTGTGTGGTGTCCAATTTTCGCGTGCACTAGTTATAGAAGGACCAGGTTCTTCTATGTGTTCCAACTCCTACAGTTTGCAGAATAATAAATACAGAAATTAAAGAACACAGAGATTTTTACGTGGAAAACACCTGGATCAAAAGGTGAAAAAACCACGACCTACTTCGCAGTAGGATTTTCGCAAACTCTTCACTAAATAAATGAGCCAAACATCATTTACAAAAACTCTTTTGTAAACCTAAGGATTACCTCTAATCCTTTTATGGCAAACTAGCCTCTAGCTATTTGCGACAAACTCCAAGTTAGCTATAACTTGAAACACACAGAACCTATTACACATGCTTCTAGATTAAGCTGAAAAGGTACAAGTTGTAATCACCTACTACAAGCAAACTAGACTAAAAGACAACAGTTGTAACTGGTTCTTCTAGCTGGTTCAAGTAGCTTCAGTCTCGCACACTTAATTCTCACACGAATTGCTTGCAAAATTGCCTTGCTAATTTTGCTCTCAATTCTTGCTTAGCTTCTGCTTTTGTGCGTACCTGTACAATAAGAACACTGAGCAATATATAGGATTAGTAAACAAGAGATTTACTAGAATTCTGATGCTACTATTCCTTGGTGGAAGAGTTATAGTTAATCTCAACTCCCTAAATCCTTCCTTATCTTGATTCTGTTCTTACTGAATAAGAAGTCCTTTTCCTTATCATTTTGCAATCTTTTCGATCAGGAGATATCTCTTTAAATCACAGATTCCGTTTATATCCTTCATGTGCACCTCACGTGCCTTTAACTCTGCATCTATGTCTCTAGTGATGGACCTGGTTCAACTTTGAGTTCCTTTGTCAAACTTCAAAACCATTCAGCTTCTTGGGCCAACAAATTCCCCCTTTTTTGATGATGACAAACTCTGTTCTTAGGCCTGTAACCAACTTAATCCAACGTTGACACTTTTTTGAGTATTAAGCATTTATCATAAAGAATCAGGTTCATTAGGTTATAAATATCACATGTTCAAAGTATAGCACATCTTCCCCCTTTTGGCATCATCGAAAAGTTACAAAATGTTAGAAATCCTAGATATATAAGAATTACTCATGAACACTGGGGCAACTGCAAGTGCAATCATGGATTAATCATCAATAGTAAACCAAGAATGCAAACTATCAAAGAAAATGAAACAAGAGTAAGATAAAAAAAAGCAAAATTCATTGATAAAAGCATTGTTCAACCACAATCCACAAAAAGAAATAAAACAGTTAACACCATGAGCAAAAAAAAACAAGAAAAATCCCTAATATAGGTCATTGAGGTTCAAAGACAGGCTGGACTACTAAGACTTGGAAGGGGTGGGGGTTGGATTTTTGGCTTGGAGAAGAGATAGAATATCCTTAAGAATCCCCTCATTCTTGTCCTTTTCTTTATCAAGCTCAGTTCTGAGAGCATCCCTCTCAGATTTAACCTCTGCCAGGCGGTTCTTCAGCCTAAGTATTTCTGCATCCTTAGCCCCACCCTCCTGCACAAGTGCTCTGACTTTGCTGTTCACAGGTGCCTTCTTGGATGAACCGGGTTCATTTTCAGGAACATTGACAACATAGTCACAGGCCAGAAGAGTATTTTTTCCAAAGTGATCCTTGACTGTGGCCATTTCTGCCTTCTTCAGAGGCACTTTGTAGTGAGCAAGTACATATGTAAGGATGAAGACATATGGAATGACATGAGCCTTGGAACCATTAACCACCCTGTCCAGCAGCTGAATGATGAAGCAAGGCCAGTTGATTTGCTTTCCACTGTCCAGGCACTCCATGAGAACTAAGTCCATGTAATTGGCTGTGTGCCTTCTCTCCTGCCTTGGCAGTACACACTTGTTAATGAACTCAAACACCACCTTGTGAGGGGGCTTCATCTCACTCTTGTAGACTGCCCTTGGTTCAACCTCCTCTTCATTGTCATAGAACCTTCTTGTAATTTGCAGAGCAAGAGGAAGAACATCCAAGCTGGGCCACTTCTGCCTGGTGTAATCATCATAGCCTTCAGTTGGAATCCCAAGCACTTCTCCTAGTTCTATGGCATCAAAAGAAATTTTGGTCCCCTTTACTTGGCTAGAGACTCTGCCATCTTTGATCACAACATTGGCCATGAACTCGACCATCTCACTTCTTGCCAGCCTCCCATCCAATTGAAGGACCATGGCCTTCCAGCCCTACACCTCCATCTTATTGATAATAGGCTAGATTCATGTATTTTAGCGTCTATTTACACTCCAACTTCATTATGCTTCACTGTCTTAGGAAGGTTAAATGGTGTTAAAATGGCTCTAATTGTGGATTTGATGTTTTTCAGTACAAGTTGAGCTTATGAGGACCTAGTATGGTGTTTGGAGCCAAATTAAAGTGAGAAAGACCCCTTGGAGTTTTTAGCGTGTGAAAGAGAGAAGAAGAAATGCTAAGGCAGAATGATCAGCCATTAGCATGGCCATAGCGCGTCCATTAGCGCGACCGTGCTAGTTCAGATTCCAAAGGAAAATTGGAAGGCCATTAGCGCGCGTCCATAGCGCACCCAGTAGCGCGACCGCGCTAGTCCAGCGACCTGAAACAGAATACTTGGTCATTAGCGCGGCCAGTAGCGCGCCTAGTAGCACGGCCGCGCTAGTTGAGTTCACACATGTTTTAGTCAGGGGTAAAATTGGAAGCTTGGGGACAATTCCACTTAACCTATATAAGGTTCAGCTCTCCCAAAAGAAAGGATATGAAGGTTCTAGATTCTTGTTCAAGGCAAAGAGAGGCAAGCGGCAAGGAGGACAATTGGGCATCAAACCTCATCTTTCTTCCTTGTGTTTTTCCCATTTATGATGAATTATCTTATTGTTATTCTTAGCATAATTATGAGTAGCTAATTTATTTAGTCTAAGATTTTGGTGGAACCTGTTGAGGATGAACATCTTGTTATATTAATATAGTTTGCTTGGTTTAATCTCTATTTGTTCAACTAAGTTCTTGTTGCAGTTGATTGAAGGGCCCTCAATTAGTTGTGCATATTTCGTGTGTATCTACTCGGGAGAGAGTGCATATTTAGGTAGTTGTTGAATAACACCACTCCCAAAGTATAGGAGGGATCCATAACCGAGGGTTTAAAGGTTGGATTTGGGATACCGATACCTTGGGTGCAATCTAAAGTGAGCTATAATAAAATCTAGCTAGCGTAACTCGGGAGAGTGCGTCTAGTATATTGTCGTAATTACTCAGGAGAGATTTACAGTAACAAAAGTTCTCATGATTGATAGAGACGATTAGGCCAAATTATATGAAATATAATAGGAAGGATTCCATCAACAGGGGAAACCATAACCATAGATCCTTCCCTTATTTGTTTACAACCCAGTAATAGTTAGCTTTTAGTTTACTCAATTTCATTAGGTTATAGTTAGTAGAAACACCAACAATTGTTATTCATAATCTTTGGGAAGTTGATTACGAAGAATTAAGTGAGTCTGATACCGTAATTGATAGGTTAATTCCCCGTGGGATTCGACTCTGGGCTAAATACTCATATTATATTTGCAACGTCCGCTTAGTCCTTTTCATAAGGCATAGTTGGTCGTTATCACTTATCCATCATATAGACCATGCCAGATTCCTCCAGATCTTTGAGAAATCTCCCCTTCAGAATGGTGCGCTTCCCAAACTTTGTCAAATTGTCCTTCTCTCCAGCAGACTCCTCTTCTTCTTCACCACTCCAATCCTCCTCTTCATCAATTTGAACTTTCTTTGATTTTACTGTAGACCTGATTATCTTGGCTACAGATGAGGGTGAAGCAGACACAGATGCAGACTTCTTGGAAGAAGTCTTGGCTTTCTTTGGTTTGGGGGTCTGAACCTCAACTTCTGCCATTTGTTCCTCTTTGATGGACCAGGTCCATCTCTTCAAGCTCAACAGCCTCTACAGACTCAACAACTTTCTCCTTACCCTTCTCAGCTCTCTTTCTCTTACTCTCATTCAAAGATTTTTGTAGCTCCTCCTCACTCTGCCTAATTGCACTTCTTGTAGTTCTTCCTCTCGAAAGAGGGGTTTCAGGATCAGTAGAGGGAGTGGCTTTTCTCTTCTTACTTTCTCCTGCAGTTTCAACCATCTTAGCCTTGGGAGTCCTTTTCTTCTTTGGTTTATAACTCTCTCCTAACTTCTTCATAAGATCTGCTAAGGTCTCCTCAATAGATGAACCAGGTTCATCTGTAGTTTCTCCAAGATTTTCTAACCCCTCAGCAGCCTTTCCTGAGTCACTTCCCCTTAACCCCTTGGTTCATTCTCCTACTACCACTGGTTCAGTGTCACGGATAGCCAATGGAGTAGCTTCTCCCATGTTTCCCTCACATCGCTCCTGCCTCCCTCTCTCTCCTTTTCTTTCTCAATTTTATTTTTACCACCTCGTCGTCGCCTATCAGGTACCTACACATCCACCACATACCCAATCAAGACTAACCTATTCTCAAAAATTTCAGGCTCAGGCTCAGGCTCAGACCTAGTTTTTAGAATAGATGATACCTGGTCAGAATCAGATGAACCAATTGCTTCCCCCTCAGTTGCTGACTTTAAAGAGTCATTAGAATTTTCTGATTCTTGAGCCTGACTGGCTTGAAGTTTAGCATTCAACTTTTTAGCGAGAGAGCCAGTAGCCACTATTTTCCTGGAAAGCATTTTGACCCTCTTTCTCCTGGGTTCTGGATTAGGGCTGGATTGAGGAACGGTGGTGCTTGGTTGAGATGGAATGGGATTTTGTTGAGGGGTGGTGGGATGGGATTGAGATGGGGTGGAGCTGGATTGTGAGGGCGTGGTACTGTATTGAGGTGTGGAGGAAGAGGTCGAAGATGGTGTAGCAGGTGGTGGAGTATAAACCATTTTGATTTTGAGTTGAAGAAGAAAAGAGAATTATGATCAAGGTTTTGGAGCAGAGAGATGAAAGGGTTTCGACGGTTATGTCTTAGAGAAGTGATGATGATGGGGTTTTAAAGGGGATGGGTAATTAATAGATAACGGGAGTATTTTGGGTCAAAAATAAGTCTAATTAGTTCTGGAAGTGTTAGTTAGAAATGACGGTTACGACTACCCTATTTTCTAGGCCTTTAATTTTGATGGGATTCTAAGAGGTGACAGAACTGGTTCAAAATTTGGATAAAGTCTAGATTTTGAAAATATCTTGTTTTGGGTAGAGTTATGCTCATGATTAACTATTAATATTTCAAGATGTGCATAGTGGAGAACACATACCTCGCCTTTCAGATGAACCAGGTTCATCATGTAAGAAACCTCTTGATCAAGCCTCAACTTTCAACAATAGGAAAAACATCATTAGTAACCAATGAGTCATATCAAAATATTGCAAAAGAGTATGATGTTTACAGCATGAGAATAAGCAACAATTAATCTGATTATTTACACAAATCTCAAAATTTCTAGCCAATTTGTTTTTTCATTTTCCCTTTTTGTTTATTTACATTTTGAACTGGTTCAGTTAGGTGACCTTAATCATCCCTAATTTTAACCTGTTCCTTTCAAAATGCTCTCTACTTAGTGATTTTGTAAAGATCTCAGCAATCTGTTTATCAATAACATAAAATTCAATAGAGATCAATCCCTTCTCATCGTTGTCTCTTAAAAAATGGTGTCTAACATCTATGTGCTTTGTTCCATTTTAAACCTTTTAAGCAATTCTTTCACAAACTTTTGTTGATGGATCATAGTTCCATTTGAATTTTGTTTAATTTGTAAGCCTAAAAAGAAATTTAGCTCACCCATCATACTCATTTCAAATTCACTCCCCACTAATTTAGAAAATTCTTTACTTTGTTTATCAGAAGTTGCTCCAAAGATTATGTCATCTACATATATCTGAACTACCAAGAGATATTTATCTTTTCCCTTCAAGAATAAAGTACTATCAATTTTACCTCTCTTGTGATCATGATCAAGCAGGAATTTTGATAATTTTTCATACCATGCTCTGGGAGCTTGCTTGAGACCATACAGTGCTTTGTCAAGTTTGTACACATGATCTGGATTCTCCTTGTTCTCAAACCCTGTAGGTTGCTTGACAAACACTTCTTCCTTTAGATAGCCATTTAGGAAGGCACTTTTGACATCCATCTGATAGAGAGTGAATTCCATGTAAGCAGCAAAGGCTATAAAGATTCTTATTGCTTTCAGTCTAGCCACTAGAGAAAAGTCTCATCATAGTCTATACCTTCCTGGCTATATCCTTGTTCAACCAATCTTGCCTTGTTTCTTGTCACAGTTCTATCTTCATCAAGTTTGTTTCTGAAGACCCACTTTGTGCCAATTGCTGATCTATCCATGGGTCTTGGTACCAGATGCCAAACTTGGATCCTTTCGAATTGGTTGAGCTCATCTTGCATGGCATTTACCCAGTCTGCATCCTGCAAAGCTTCAGCAACATTTTTAGGTTCAATCAAGGATAGAAAAGCATCAAAAGCACAAAGATTTTTCAAAGAAGATATGGTTTTAATTCCAGAAGTTGGATCAGTTATAATGTTCTCAATAGGGTGAGAACTTTGATATCTTTGAGGTTTCACAACCAACTGGTTACTCCTTGAAGTTCCTTCAGTGCCTTGTTGTTGAGGAATAGGATCAGGGACAGGTTGATATGAGGTTTGGGAATTAGTTTGTTGTTCAGTTCCCCCTGTCATGTTGCCCGAGATGGATGAACCTGTTCCATTACCTGTTCCTTCCTCCATTGTTGCTCCAGTTTGGACTGAGTTTTTGACCAACTCAATTTCTTCATCCTCTTGTTCCTGTATCTCAGAAAGAATGTTAGTTTCATCAAAAACTACATGCACACTTTCTTCAACACACATAGTTCTTTTGTTATAAACTTTATAGGCCTTACTATGTGAAGAATATCCCAAGAATACTCCCTCATCACTTCTGGGATCAAACTTACCTAGGGAGTCCTTACCATTGTTGTGCACAAATCACTTACAACCAAAAGCCCTAAGGTGGGATATATTAGGCTTTCTCCCTTTAAGTAACTCGTAGGGAGTCTTCTCTACAAGAGGTCTGGTCATGCACCTATTTATGATATAACATGCAGTGTTAATGGCTTCTGCCCAGAAGCTTTAGGTAGTTTGCTAGAAAGGAGCATAGTCCTAGCCATATCTTCAAGAGTCCTGTTCTTTCTTTCAACTACTCCATTTTGTTGTGGTGTTCTAGGGGCATAGAAATTATGATGTATGCTATGCTCATCACAAAATTCAGCAAATTTAGCATTTTCAAATTCAGTGCCATGATCAGACCTAATTGATGCAAGTTGATTTCCTAACTGTTTTTGAATTTTTCTAACGAAAGAGGTAAACATGTCAAATGCCTCATCTTTAGATGTCAGAAACAATGTCCAGGTAAACCTAGAATAGTCATCAACAAGCACCATCACATACCTCTTACCACATCTGCTTAAAGTTCTCATAGGACCACAAAGATCCATATGGACCAGTTCCATCGTTCTGGTGGTACTTACCACTTTATTGCTTTTAAAAGAGGATCTTACATTCTCCCCCCTTGAACAATACTCACATACTTTGTCTTACTTGAACTTAATGTTAGGCAGACCTATCACTAAGTCCTTGAAGACTAATTTGTTGAGCTGACTCAGACTTGCATGTCCAAGTCTCTTGTGCCAAAGGAGCGAATCACTGTCCAACACACTTAAGCATGTTAATTCATTTTCTGAGAGTGTGGACAGATCTATGGTATATATATTATTCACTTTTTTTCCCTACAAAACAATCTTGTCAGTGATAAGATTTATTACAAAACATTTTGTTGAGGTGAATGCTACCAAGTTACCTCTGTCACACAATTGTGACACACTGATTAGGCTATATTTCAGGCCATCTATCATGTAGACATTCTCAATGGAACGTGTGTCATCCTTACCTACCTTACCAACCCCAATGATTTCACCTTTCTTTCCATTACCAAAGGAGACATTTCCTCATTTGAGTTTTTCAAGTGAAAGAAATTGGTCCTTGTTGCCAGTCATGTGTTTTGAGCAGTCGTTATCCATGTACCATATTTGGCTACTTCATTTCACTTGAACCTATAAAAGAAATCAGGGGTTAGTCTTAGGAACCCAAACTAGTTTGGGTCCCTTTTCTATAAGAAAAAGGATGAATTAAATTCCTTTTAGCCCAATTTGGTAACTAATTTTTCTCTCGAACAAATTTTTTATTCTTTTGACGGGCCTTCTCTTTTGCATTGCATTCACTTTTGTAGTGACCAGTCTTACCACAGTGGGTACAAATTTTGTTCTCAGGAAGAGTAAGGGACTTGCTTTTGGGATCCCATTTAGGCAGTTGACTCCCAAAGCCAAGTCCTCTTCTGTTGCTACTATGATTTTCCTGCAGCCATGTCAAAGCATCAGAGGATTTATTCCATTTACATGTTCTGTCTAGTTCATGCTTAACCTTACCAAGTTCCTCCTTCAAAACTCTTATCTGTTCATCTTTCTTATAAAACTCATCCTTTAATTTACCTACATTTTCTTCTAAGATGAGTTGAGAGTTGTCAGTTGTCTTCTTACTGGTTCCTAGTTTCAATTTTAGATTTTTAGATTTTAACTCTAGGACATTTGTTTCAAGTGGATGAACCTGGTTCTTCAGAGCAATATTTTCACTCACAGACTCACTTACTCTGAGTTCCAAGTTTTTACACTTTGCTTTTAATATTACACACTCCTTAGTCAGCTGTTCCTTTTCTTTATTAATTGCTTCAGAATCATCAATAAAGTCAAGCAATAATTCAGAGAGTTTCTCTTTGGACAAGAACTTAATCTTGTCTTTGAGATGGAATATACTTACCTCACATTCCTCATAAGATTCCCCATCTGATTCACTAATTGCCATAAGTGCTTGTTCATCCCCATCTTCATCATTTGATTCTTCATCTGAATTTTCTCCCCAAGCAGCAACCATAGCTTTTGTTGATATTTTGTTCTTCTTGGGATGAACATGTTCCTTCTTCCGGTTCCTTCGTTCAGACCTTTCCCTTTCCATTCAACCTCCCACTAAGGGCAGTTCTTGAGGCGATGATCAGTTTTCCCACATTTGTAGCAGCCCTCATTAGTGGTTTTTTCTGGCGCCTTTGCCTTGTTGTAATTTCCACCTCTTTAGATGCCCTTTCTTCTCATAAGATAATTTTTTAAATCCTTGGTGATCATAGCCATTTCATCTTCCTCCAGTTATGTTCCCTCAGTGATTCTAAGTGCCAGACTTCTTTCCTTCTTGGGAGCATCCATCTTCACTGTCTGCCTTCTAAGTTCATAGGCAGTGAGATTTCCAATTAGCTCATCTAGTTTGAGAGTTTCCATGTTCTTGGATTCCTGAATTGCAGTGATCTTACTTTCCCAAGAGATTGGCAGAACCCTTGTCAAAATCTTCTCAACCTTGTCTTCTTCAAGAATCGTCCTTCCAAGAGATTTTAGTTCATTTGTCAGAGTAGTGAACCTATACATCTCTTGGATGGTCTATCCTTCCTTCATAGAGAAATTCTCATATTGAGAATATAGTAGAGTACCTCTGGATCTTTTCACTTGAGCAGTTCCTTCATGAGCCACTTGCAGAGTATCCCAAATTTCCTTGGCAGTGGTACAACTTTGAATTCTGTTGTATTCATTTAGACCAAGTCCACATACAAGCCACTTCTTGGCCTTAGAATTCTTCTCCCACTTTATTAAGTCCTCAGCAGTGCAGTCAACTCTTCTCTTTGGCACATCTACTCCTTCAGTAGTCTTCTTCATGGTGGCCAAGGGACCATCAGTAACTATGTCCCACAGCTCATAGTCTTCACCAATTAAGTGATCCTTCACCTGTTCTTCCACCAAGAGTAGTACTGGCCATTGAAGAGTGGTGGCCTAGCAGTTGATTGTCCTTCCCAGTTCCCAGGTGGTGCACTCATCTTGATCTTTTCTTAAGGTGTTAGCCTCTTCAAGGATAACCTGCTCTAATACCAATTGATGTTCTAAACGTCAATACCACACAAGAAGGGGGTGGGGTGGGTGGGTGATTTGTGTGGTGTCCAATTTTCGCGTGCACTAGTTATAGAAGGACCAGGTTCTTCTATGTGTTCCAACTCCTAGAGTTTGCGGAATAATAAATACAGAAATTAAAGAACACAGAGATTTTTACATGGAAAATACCTGGCTCAAAAGGTGAAAAAACCACGACCTAATTCCCAGTAGGATTTTCCCAAACTCTTCACTAAATCAATGAGACAAATAGCATTTACAAAAACTCTTTTTTAAACGTAAGGATTACCTCTAATCCCTTTGTGGAAAACTAGCCTCTAGCTATTTGCGACAAACTCCAAGTTAGCTATAACTTGAAACACACAGTACCTATTACACATGCTTCTAGATTAAGCTGAAAAGGTACAAGTTGTAATCACCTACTACAAGTAAACTAGACTAAAAGAAAACAGTTGGAACTGGTTCTTCTAGCTGGTTCAAGTAGCTTCAGTCTCGCAAACTTAATTCTCACACGAACTGCTTGCAAAATTGCCTTGCTAATTTTGCTCTCAATTCTTGCTTAGCTTCTGCTTTTGTGCGTACCTGTACAATAAGAACACTGAGCAATATATATGATTAGTAAACAAGAGATTTACTAGAATTCTGATGCTACTCTTCCTTGGTGGAAGAGTTATAGTTAATCTCAACTCCCTAAATCCTTCCTTATCTTGATTATGTTCTTACTGAATAAGGAGTCCTTTTCCTTATCATTTTCCAATCTTTTCGATCAGGAGATATCTCTTAAATCACAGATTTCGTTTATCTCCTGCTTGTGCACCTCACGTGCCTTTAACTCTGCATCTATGTCTCCAGTGATGGACCTGGTTCAACTTTGAGTTCCTTTGTCAATCTTCAAAACCATTCAGCTTCTTGGGCCAACAATAACTTTCAACCCTAAAGAATTATTAAGAACACAACTGGAGCCCCTAGATGCCTAAAACAAGACATTATCACACTAGCCTCCTATCTCCTAACCTACAACCCTATGATCGACCTCCACAACTTCCTATCAAGGGCCATGTCCTCGGATATTTGCATCCGCACCATGTCCTGCCTGATCACCTCTCCCCAATATTTCTTAGGCCGCCCTCTACCTCTTCTCATACCCGTCAAGGCCAACCATTCACACCTCCTCACCGGTGCATCCAGGATTCTCCTCTCCGCGTGCCCGAACCATCTAAGCCTAGCTTCCCGCATCTTGTCTTCCATGGGAGCCACGCCCACCTTCACCTGAATATCGTCATTCCTAATCTTATCTAGATTAGTGTGTCCGCACATCCATCTCAGCATCCTCATCTCTGCAACTTTCATCTTCTGGATATGAGAATTCCAGTGTCCAGCACTTTGCACCATATAACACGGCCGGCCTAACCACCGTTCTATAGAACTTTCCTTTAAGTTCCGGAGGCACCTTCCTGTCACACAGCGCACCAGACGCTAGCCTCCATTCATCCACCCCACTCCTACACGGTGCGTGACATCCTCGTCAATATCCCCATCCCTCTGTATAATCGACCCCGGGTACTTGAAGCTCCCTTTCTTGGGGATGACTTGTGAATCAAGCCTCACATCCACGTCCGCTTCACCCGGCACGCTGCTGAACTTGAACTCCATGTATTCAGTCTTAGTCATGCTCAGCTTGAAACCTTTAGACTCAAGGGTCTATATCCAAACCTCCAACCTCTCGTTAACACTGCCTCGCGTCTCATCAATCAGTACTATATCATCAGCAAATAACATACACCATGGCACCTCCCCTTGAATATGGTGTGTCAATGCGTCCATCATCAGGGCAAATAAGAACGGGTTGAGCGCAGAACCTTGGTGTAGCCCCATAACAATAACAACCGGGAAATGCTCAGAGTCGCCCCCCACTATCCTAACCCGGGTCTTAGCTCCATCATACATATCCTTAATCACCCTAATATAAGCCACCAGAACACCTTTCACCTCCAGGCATCTCCAAAGAACTTCCCTAGGTACCTTATCATAAGCTTTCTCTAGCTCAATAAACACCATGTGCAAATCCTTCCTCCTATCCCTGTACAGTTCCACCAACCTCCGAATAAGATGGATCGCTTCCATAGTGGAACGACCAGGCATGAACTCTCTCTGAAAACTCTCCTTTTCTTTTTGCTGCAACCTCACATCAAGAGGGTTCCCATGAAGTGTTGCCTATGTCCTGACAAGAGCCAATCTATCATGATATGCAGTGGCTATTATGAGAAATGCCTTCTCTTTAGGTCCTTAGCTTATACTTTAACATTCTTAACTCCCTAACAAATTTAAACGTACTACATCTTTGCACTGGTTGCCTCTATCCTTCCTTCACCAAGTCTAGAAAATTTGGGTGTGAAGCCCAAACATTTCAAAACTTGATTTCTGGTCTGGTTCTCCTTAGTGCATTAAGGGGAGAAATTTCAAGGGGAAATAATCACTAATTCCTTCAAGCAGGAACTATGCACTGAAACTAGGAATAGCATTGAGCCAATCAATATTGATAAAGGTCAAGGGAATCTTTGAAAAGATCCTGCTATGTCCATCTCTATCACTCCATGTATACCTGCTTTCAGTTGTAGAAAATTCAATCAGCCTACAATACTCTATACACAGATGAAAGTCTTCTATCTCAGCGAACGTTATAGGGTTCACTCTTACCCTATCTTTAATGTTCAAGACATAACTAAAATCACCCATTACTATCTGATAAGTAGGGATTTTGACCTCTTATTTGCTCTCTTTTACTTATGTTTTAGGTCAAAAATGCTTGAAGGTATTCCCAGAAACTAATGAAATGTTCTTGCTTGAAGGAATTGTTCAATATGCGCCAAAAGAATCAAAATCAACTCACAAAGGAGTCAAAAGTTGAACAAAAACCAAAACTGGACAAAGAGGCATGTAGTGCGAATCGCACAAATATTGTGCGACCGCGATCAAAACTATGCGGTCCACAAGAAGGAGATTCAGAGACTTGTAATTTTGGCAATATGATGAGTGCGGACTGCAATCAAAATTATGCGGACCACGTGTATGGGTCAAAATCTGTTCATAAGGTCGACGCTAAAGGAAGCAGTATGGGGTCGGCTGGGCCGTGCCCACGCTCGTAGAATACGACCCCACCAACTATCTCGGCCATGCCCTAGATCAAGCCAATGATGAGTTTGCACGGCTAAACGCCTTCCATAAAGCAAGGGGAAAGACATAACCAATGGAGAACCCGCTGGTTAAAGACCACTGGACAAA
The DNA here is from genome assembly GCA_005239495.1 of Nicotiana undulata. Taxonomy (NCBI): domain Eukaryota; kingdom Viridiplantae; phylum Streptophyta; class Magnoliopsida; order Solanales; family Solanaceae; genus Nicotiana; species Nicotiana undulata. The sequence continues at coordinate 27,177 of ML262850.1, forward strand.
AAGGAATGCGGGTAGTATAAATAGGAGGTAAGAGAGAAAAGCAAGGGGAGGATTGACTCCCAAAAAAATAAGGGGAAGATAACGAAAGAGTAGAAGAAGGTCTCTAACAAGACTAAGAGCCTAGATTCTAGTCGCTGATGAGGGAGGATACCACAACTGATTCAACTGAGATAGGTCCCATAATTAGCAATAACATTACTTCCTTCTTTGCTCATACAAGTACCGAACACTGCTTCGAAGATGTAAGCTTATAATTTTATGTCTGATGTCTTTTTATAAACCATAGAGAAGAATAAACCTGATCTTATGCGATTATCATGGTTCACTTTGCCTAGATATAGAGTTAATTATGTTTGGCTAAGATTTAACCGTCATTTATTTTATTAATTGGTTTAGCAAAAAGCTTAGCATTTTTTGCGCAAACAATTTGGCGCCGTTTGTGGGGATTTCCTAACCAAAATTCTAGTTTCCTTTAGATCTAAAATTGGCCAAAACACCACTCCACGGCTGTCATGGCCTCACCGTCTCGGTGCGAACACCACCCTATAAAAGTAGAAGGTAAACGGTTGAAGTAACCAACCCAATCTAGGTCAGATCTCCACATAAATTCAAGACCATACCCGGCGTCTAAGCAAAACCCGCACCTCACTTGTGACAAGGGACTTGGCTCATCATATGCACATTTTAAAATGAAATCGCGGTCTTTATGCGCTTGGCATGACCGCAATCCCATTCGATGTATTCACCTCACACACCGACCTGTATTTCCACCTCTTGGGGAGATACGATAGCTTACTATGTGATCCTTCAAAATCAGGCATATCCTGCCTCATATTCGCACCCATATGCACTAGATGGTTTATGAACAAAGTGTGACATGTTTCCTTTATTCGCGCATATCGAACGGGGACTCGGCCTCAATATCCCAACGAGCAAGATGTAAACCCAACACACGAGAAGCCTAGACGCAATTAACAGCGAGGCCTAGCGCGACTACCAATTCAGAAACCACCATTCGAGCACGAGACGAAGCGAGCAACCATATGGCGCCATTCCTCCTTTCGCCGAATTTCCGGACCAAGGTAACAACTTCATTTGGGTTTAACTTATCACATTCTTTTGTCGGTACAAAACAGGTACATAAGCACTCTCCAATGAAAGCAAAATTAAACAAACTGGGACTCCCCCAGGAAGCGCACAACACTCTTCAATGAAAGCAAAATTAAACAAACTAGGACTCCCCCAGGAAGCGCACAACGTTCTCCAATGAAAGCAAAACTAAGCGAACCAGGATGCGCCCCAGCACATGCACAAACGATGCGACGACGAATGATGTTCTCCAAAAATATAATGCAACGGGGTATAATTTCGACCTTGGTCGAATCAACACCCTTACGACCATCGGTCGTCGCCAAATAAAAATTAAGTTCGACCTCGCTCGACTTCACAACGGGTTATAATTTCATCCTCGCTCGAATTAACACCCTTACAACCATCGGCCGTCTCCAAATGAAAAAAAGTTCGACCTCGCTCGACTTCACAACGGGTTATAATTTTGACCTGACTCGAATTAACGCCCTTACGGCCATCGGCCGTGGCCAAATGAAAAGAAAGTTCGACCTCGCTCGACTTCTCAACGGGTATAATTTTGACCTCGCTCGAACCAACACCCTTACGGCCATCGGTCGTCGCCAAATGAAAAGAAAGTTCGACCTCACTCGACTTCACAACGGTGTTATAATTTTGACCTCGCTCGAATTAACACCCTTATGGCCATCTACCGTCGCCAAATGGAAAGAAAGTTTGACCTCGCTCGACTTCACAACGGGTTATAATTTCGACCTCGCTCGAATTAGCGCCCTTAGACGTCGCCGTATGAAAAGAAAGTCCGACATCGCTCGACTTTACGATGGGTTATAACTTCGACCTCGCTCGAATTAACGCCCTTACGGCCATCGGCCGTCGCCAAGTGAAAACAAAGTTCGGCCTCTCTCGACTTTACAAAATTATAATTTCGACCTCATTCGAATTGACGCCCTTGCGGCCATTGGCCGTCACCAAACAGAGAAAATTCGACCTTGTTCGAATATGTAAGTCAGAAACTAACTTAGTCCAAGATGGCAATTCCAAATTCGACCTTGTTCGAATATATAAGTCAGAAATTGACTTCACCCAAGATGGCAATTCCAAATTCGACCTTGTTCGAATATATAAGTCAGAAATTGACTTCGCCCAAGATGGCAATTCCAATTTCGACCTTGTTCGAATATATAAGTCAGAAACTGACTTCGCCCAAGATGGCAATTCCAAATTCGACTTTGTTCGAATATATAAGTCAGAAACTGACTTCGCCCAAGATGGAAATTCCAAATTCGACCTCGTTCGAATATAAAAGTTGAAACTAACCTCGTCTAAGATGGCAGATTTGAATTCAGTCTCGCTTGAACTAAGTCTGGTTCCGCCTAAGTCGGCAAGTCAGAAGTCGACCTCACCCGGATTTATAGGTCAGTGACTTCATTCGGACTCATGCAACGAGTCCCCACTCAATCCGGGCAAGGTCGGATTCCCAACTAAAAGGATCAGGGACTCGTCACGAAGAAATCCGAAAGTCAACGCAAAAAGTATGCATACACAACGGACGAAAGAGAGGGAAAAAGAAAAATCAAAAGATACAAAGGCAAAGCAATCGTTTCATTCGAATGTACGTGCGCAACATCCGCGCCTTACAAAGGCCAAAACAGGCCCACCAAAAAGGAAATGAAAATAAACAAAGAAAACACAAAAAGAAACTAAAACAAAAACTAAGTATGAAAGTGACGGCAACATTTCACTCGGCGTCATCTCCACCGCCAATCTCCCCATCATCATCGTCAAGAGGCGCATCCTCAGCATTGGCACCCTCACCAACCTCCGGTGTCGCGGGGTCGTAGCTACAATTGACGCGAGCCTAACGTGCTTTTGCCTGACCGTCTTCAAAGGCGGCCTCAGAAACACTTCCCGCTTCCCACAAACCCTTGTATATATCCCGTTGGGAATCAACATGAACCTAAAACTCATGCAAGTGCCGAGGATTAGCGGCAGAGGTAGATTCGACCTGAGCCAACAAATGCGCCTCCTCAGCCTCGAGGGTCACGGCCCGGTCTCCCAAGTTTGAAGCCTCCCTCTCAATGTCGCTAATGCGTTCCTCGAGCCTCGCCTCCTTCAGTGTGGTCGTCGCCCTCTTGGATTCCTTCTCAGATCTGAGGACGCGGATAGTGTCTTCTAACGCCGCGACTCTCACCAAAGCTGATTCTCGAGCACGCTCGGCTTGCTCCAGCACGACCATTTTCCCTTCCAATTCGGCCAACTTCTCCGCCCATTCGGCACTGAGAACCTCCACCCTGGTAGCCCCCTATTCAAGTTCAGCTTGCAATGACCGCACTCTGGCCTAAAGGTCCTCGCACTCCGCGGCAACCCCCTGCCCACCTCGAGCTCCTCATTCTTGGCATGAAGCAGCTTCTTAAGCTCGCTGCATCTGCGGATGGACCGCATCAAATCCTCATCCCTTCTCTCCAACTCCTCCATGGTAGACTGGGTACCGCCACCCTCTCTAAGCCGCTCACACAACTCACAGAATCTGTTACGATACCGCTGATACTTCTCGACCATTTTCTGAAATATTTCGGCCCACGTCTCAGCCCTACGAGCAATTTCAACTTCCAGCATATAAGTCTATGAAAAGGGGAGAAAGGATTAGTAAAGGTAAAGGGTCACAAAGCAAAGACGACAAAGGGACTTACCCTTAAGACAATTGCGGCTACACCACGCGACAACTGGGAATCACTGACCGCCTGAAGAGCTCCACTCTCAGCGGCAGAACAAAGAAGATCAAACTGCGGCACCAACTCCACCCTATCCTGCAGTAGATTAAGGTCCGACGGTATCTCAAGTATACGGGAAGGACCCTCCGCCATTACCACAGTCCTGGTAAAGCCCTCATTGAACATACTCATGTCCTCGGGGTCGATGTCGGACACAGTCTCATAGTCCTCGACCACGACGCCCTTTCCTCTCTCTTGAGCCGAAGGAGGAGCACAGTTCTGCCGGGATGATGAGGGTCTGTTATGAATGACCACGGTCGCCTCGGGACCCTGGGCCTCCGATACGCTAGCCTCTCGAGCGCCCGCCACAGGCCTCTCTCCCGCCTCCTCGTCGGCCCCGTCCCCGACCTCAAGAACCATCAAAATGGGGTCACCCCTCAAAGACGTCTCAGCTACAGGGGTCTCATCCAATATTATCCTTTGCCTCTTCGACGGGGCCTCCCGACTGCCGACGAGGGAAGATGCGCCCGACAAGCGAATTGCTGGAACTGGAGTCTCCGGTTGGGGAGAAACCTTCGAACGCACAACTTCGGCCATAGGCACAGTTCGACTGGCAGCTAGGTTCCCTGTGCCTTTGCCCATAGAAGTTATCGGTGCAGGCCGAGCAGAGGCCGCCGGCTGGCGGAATGTTAGCGGGGGAGCCTTTGCCCTTCTTGGCCCTCTCCGACATGTCAAACTAACGCGCAACTCCATGTAAGTACAAAGCATAATGCAAGGCAAAAAGTGCGGTCATGGACGAGACAAAACAACTTACTAACAGTAGGTCTGCACCCAAACCTCTCGTGGAAGCGCGTCCATTTGCGAATCCCTACGGTGTGAGGCAGAACCGAAGCCACCCATTCGCGGATGTACCCAACTAGCGAAGGAGGCGACCTCTCAGCTGCAGCAAAAATAACATGAGCAAACAACCAACGACCATCTAGCGAGATCACCAGATATGAATAACTAATTGACATAGCAAAAAGTGTCGGGCGAAGGAATACTCACGGGCAAAATTTCACGTCTCGAGGGACCCGGCGGGGTTGGACACTAGATGTTCCGTGTGAAAAAAAAAAGAAACTCTCCCAAAAATGACGATTGGTCTTGTCGTCCATTCCCACCACCAGGATCTTCGTACCCCGATGGCAGAGGTGAAACATAGTCCCCATCTGGAAGTGGGGAATGAAGAGATGCATCATGTGTCGGAGAGAAACGCCACGTCCAGTCAACTCAGCATATTTGGTAAGCACCAAAAAAAGCTTGTATATGTACGGGGTAAGCTGGGCCGGGCACACCTCATAGAAACGATAGAAGTCCGAAGCCAATGAAGGAAGAGGGAGCGTATATCCAATGACGAAAGGGTACACGTAGAAGGCGCAGTACCCTGGGCGATGCAAGTGAACTATGTCACCTCCCGCCGGGATAAGTTCGATGTGTTCCGGGATCCTTCACTTGATTTTGAAGGCAGCTAGTGCCGCGGCATCCATCACCGAGAGCGCCGGCGCAGGCTCATCCCCCGCGGCATAGTTAAAGTCATTCCGTGGTTTCCCCAGGCGGGGCACAACCTCATCCACCATCGGAAAACTCTCATCTTACGTCAAATTCATCCCCTCGTCAAGGGAGGGGGAAGCATCCTCCGGCGCTGGAGCATTGACAGTTGGGTTAGGGTTCGAAGAAGAACTAGCCATCGTGCATGAAAGCAGAAGGCAGGAGTATGGGGAAAGATTTATGACATTCACAAAGGTTGTCTGCACTCTTGAGAAGTATGAACGAGTGAAAAGAGCAGGTGACTTCAGAAAATTCTTCTTGAAAACAATTTGGATGATGCCATATCAAGACACAAGTCCCCTATTTATAGATACAGAAATGTCGGTTTGCAAAAATGAAGCGTTGCCTTTTTCAAAAGTAACGAAAGGGGCACAAGAAACGATGTGACGCTCACCAAATGAACGTGTCTCATAATGACACCTGATGAATTAATGTCACTTCAACTGACATACGGGTCTGATGATTCATTCGAAATGTCACGCATTCACCTCACTGAGGAACATGCGCCCACCGCCCAAGACTGGCTTCGGCGTTAAAAAGCGACAAGGTCCGCTCATCGTGCTTGTCCAAAGACGATCAAATGTTCAGATTTTGGCGTTCGAAACAACAAGGTCCGTCCATCGTGCTCGCTCAAAGGCGACCCCAACAGGCGGAGGGACTAACTGTATGGGTCAAAATCTTTCCATAAGGTCGACGCTAAAGGAAGCAGTATGGGGTCGGCTGAGTCGTGCCCACGCTCGTAGAATACGACCCCACCAACTATCTCGGCCATGCCCGAGATCAAGCCAATGATGAGTTTGCACGGCGAAACGCCTGCCATAAAGCAAGGGGAAAGACAGAACCAATGGAGAACCATTTGGTTAAAGACCACTGGACAAACGGGAACGCGGTTAGTATAATAGGAGATAAGAGAGCAAAGCAAGGGGAGGACTGACTCCCAAAAAATAGGGGGAAGAGAACAGAAGAGTAGAAGAAGGTCTCTAACAAGACTAAGAGCCTAGATTCTAGTGGCTGATGAGGGAGGATCACACAACTGATTCAACTGAGATAGGTCCCATAATTACCAATAGCATTACTTCCTTCTTTTCTCTTACAAGTATCGAACACTGCTTCGAAGATGTAAGCTTATCATTTTGTGTTTGATGTCTTTTTATAAACCAGAGAGAAGAATAAACCTGATCTTATGCGATTATCATGGTTCACTTTGCCTAGATCTAGAGTTAATTGTGTTTGGCTAAGATTTAACCGTCATTTATTTTATTAATTGGTTTAGCAAAAAGCTTAGCATTTTTTGCGCAAACACCGCGATGAATGAGACTCAGAGAGTTGACAACTTGGGCAAAATGAAGTAGTGCGGACCGCACCAAAATTGTCCGGTCGTAGGATGTCAAGCGCAGTCGCACACACAATTGTGCTATCAGCGACAATGAAGATTCGGAGAGTTGTCTCAAGCCAAAGTCAAGCAAGTGCAGATCGCAGCACTTTCATGCGGCCGCATAATCATGAGCGCAGCCACACTAAAAATTATGCGATCGGCAAAAGTCCAACTCAAGCCAGAATCAAAAATGAATTTTTACTCATCGGTGTAACTTAACATATTATAATTTTACGACTATTTGAGGTCACTAATTAATGCTTCTTAACTTGCAATTGAGTTATATGCACCGATATATAATAGTAAAGAAACTTGTCTTATTTCTCACTTTACTGATCCATTTTTCGAATAGTCACTTGTGGTTATCCTTAAATGATCTAATAATAGTGGAAAACTTTTTTTTTTTTTTTTTTGGCATGTCAGCATATAGAAATTAAACTCTTTCTATTAATACCTTTACTTGCTCCAACAGAATCAGTGGAAAGAAACGTCCCCAGGCATGATCACAAAGGCAGCTACATTAGACGTGATCCGCAATGGTGAAGGCGATAACTGGGTTGGTGCCGTCCAGTTGGTGAGCGGCTTCTAACCTTATTATTTGCCCTCCAAACAGTACAACAACAACGACGGCCTAGTAAAACTCACTAGTAGGGTTTGGGGAGGGTAGTGTCTACGCAGACCTTACTCTTACCCGAGGAGTAGAGAGGCTAGCCCTCCAAACAGTTCTTACCATTTATTTTCTTGATAAGGTAGAGAATATCCTAGACCATATATTATGCTTTAATAGTTGCTTAATCTTTTTAAGTGAAGGTCTGTTAAAAGTTTTACAAGGAAAAGATCAAAAAGTCACATACTATACACTATAGAGGATGGACTAAAAGAAACATAATACAACGACATAAGCTTGTGCATAAAGAAAAGCATGGAGTCATTAGATGATTTTGCCATTAATGACTTTATTTCTTGCAAAATCTATGTTGTTTGTGGCCCTTAAACTGTCAATTTCTTTCCTTTTTTCTTTACTTTTCAGTTATAGTTAAAGTAGCCAACTTATGAAGTAATAGATAAGTTTATTAGTTTCAGAATTTCACCTAACAAAAGGGTTTTTGTCATTGTTCTTAACTCAATGGTCTGGAGATAGATGTTTGGTGACCTGGGTGGAGCACTTGGAGTGCGAGTAGAGCACAGTTCATTCTCTCTACCATGCAATTGTCAATAGCGGCCAAGCTTTTGGAGCGAGGCACTGGATGGCTACACTGCAGCAGCAATGTGAGCGCCTAACCTTCTTCATGGCAACCAACGTTCCCATAAAAGATTCAACGGGTAAGTTTGAAGTTTCATTCCCAATTCATTTCAATTCATCATTATCATCAATAGTATAGGAATGAAATGAACCGGACGGATATAGCTTATTCCACACATAACACGGAACTGAAGCATAGTATATTGATTGATTATATCACCTATCATAATTAACATCTACGAGTCTAAAAAGCAAGTATCCGCTTTCTAATTCTGTGAAGGACCAGATGTTGCTACACTTGCTGGGCGAAAAAGCATACTCAAATTAGCACAAAGAATGACCTGGAGCTTCTGCCATGCTATTGGGGCATCTAGTAATAACAAATGGGACAAGATTCACAACAAAACCGGAGATGACATTGTTAGAATTCGGTATTTGTAAAACAATTCTGGAAATAATAAAATAACATAAACAGTAATGTAAACGTAATGGAAAATTAATCCGAGCCCAATGAATTCACAGTGTTTCCTTAAGGAATTTAATCCCCTCCTAGTACCCAAGGTTATGGATTATTTCCTCCCAGGATAGAACAAATTTCACACTGGTGTAGTGGTACTTCAAACCCCAGTGTTTCAGCGAACTCAAAGTTCGGCAGCAAATCACACTTACTTGCTTTCTTTGAAGATGAACGTATGTAGAAAGAAGGAGGAGAACTCAGAAATTAGTATGTAAAATCTGAGAGAATGGACTTGTATTTATAGCCAAAGTTGGGCTGAAATCTGAAGAGGTGCAACTCTACAGAATGGCTGTTTTTGCAAAAACGCTCATAGAGTAAATGCCATGACATAATTGGTAATTTACTCAATAATAAAGAGGGGAAATTGAAAGGTAGTTAATTTTCTGTTACAAAACAGAAAACTAAATTCTGGATAACTGAAATGGATTTAATATTAATATTTATTTTAATATTAATATTTTGTTATTAAAATAAATATTTAATAACATTTCTGTTAATATTTACTATTAACAAATAAATTTGGTCCAAAAAATAATCTCTCGATCGATCATTTGACCAAATCTGAATCCGAATCCGAAGCCGAAGCCGAGCCGAGCGAGCGACGACGACGACGACGCGAGGCTTGCTTTCTTCTCAACTATTTATTAGCTAGAAGAAGAGAAATTGCTTATATACCC
>ML262854.1:601-18997 GCA_005239495.1 Nicotiana undulata
TATATATATATATATATATATATAATAAAACCAATGCATAATTTATTTCATTTTAAAGAAATAAAAAGATATATAATATTAGACAGTCCTAAAATAAAAAGAGTACGTAGACAATAATTCACAGGTGATGATCTCCAAGTATAGTCTTTGTTTTTAAAGGTCATCAATTATTCTAAATAGATTTCGCTATTTTTTATTCTTTTTTCAACATAGTCAAATGCAATTTTGCTACATGGCACGTATTCGATATTGACAAATTTATTTCATGAATTTTTCTTACAAATTAATTCGTTTCGCAAGGTTAATTATTTTTTTTGTTATATACATGTAAAATGATATGAACAATTTATGCGATAGAATTGATGACATTCAAAAGGACATAAATATTAAATTATTAATATTTAGACCTTGAGTAGCTTTTGTCTAGATCTATGGTCTATATGACTATATGGATAACTTCAATATGGATAACTTCAATCACGAATCCAAACAAAGTTGATCTTCCTACTTAGAGCAAACAAATACAACAAAAAAATTGATCACTCACTGACCCTCTCAAAATGTCTGTATTGTGCCGATTCCTTTTTCCTTTGTTTTGCCTCTCTTTTCACCATTATTTTTTCTTCTTCAAATTAACTTATATGTCACGACCCCAAAACTATCCAACCCGTGATGGTGCCTATCGTGATACTAAGCTAATCAATCCACTACACTTAACACTACTAGAAATTCGGAAAAAAGTGACCAACAATTTGCGACAAAAGTTGGTCTGTCAAAAAAAACGATCAAAGTTGATCGCTAAATTGGAGAAAATTATTAAATAATTATTTAAATACATTACCGACCAAGGTTGGTCGCTTTTTGGTTGATAATGTGGTCAAAATATTGACCGGACTGGTCAGACTTGCTTGGTCAAAGAAATATTGAAATTAACGACCAACTTTGGTCGCTAATGTGGGACCCAGTTATAAAATTTTAATAATTATATTATTATTTAAATTTTTTTATAAAATATAATTTAAATTTAGCGAGCAAAGTTGGTCGGTTATGAAAGGGGAAGCAGATAGCGACCAACTTTGGTCGCTAATCTGAGACCCAGTTTTAACGTTTAACAATTATATTATTATTTTAAATACCATATAAAATATAAATAAATCTGATTTAAATTTGGCGACCAACTTTGGTCGCTAATTTTAATTTCTGGATAATTAGCGACCAAAGTTGGTCTCTTTTCAGGTCAACATTGGTCAAAATTAAAAATCACTTTTATATTTACTATCTAAATAATATAAATGTAATTCGTTAACACTTTTTGTAATACAAGAGATGAATACACTAAAATATACTCTAACATGCCATATATTTAGTTAAAATTGTACAACAAAGAGTGTTATATATATATATATATATATATATATATAGATATCGGTCGAGATGTTTTGTTTTTAATATTCAACGATGCATCTGAGTAGGTTATAAGTCGATGAATTAATTTACAAGTGTATCAATCCCTAAAATAACCCGACCCTGTGTTATATAAGAACATGAGGCGCTAGGAACACAAGGTCGGATTATTTTAGGGATTGATACATATATACGGCCATCAAAGTATATATATATATATATATATATATATATATATATATATATATATNCACACACACTTCACTGTAATACTATAGCGTATATATATATACTAATTAGGATCTTGACAAGTAGTTTATGCGTACGTATGAAATCACTCATATACTTAAATATAACTTAAAAAATGACTTTAAATAGATGCTATTATAATCTATTAAAAGTAATTACATAATTAATAATTATTTATAATAACTAGTGAATTAGCCGCGCTTCACGCGGTCATCAATAACATTATATAAATTTAGAAATGGTAAAAGTTATTAACACACAAAAAAAACACATGTATAATCTAAGACATTAATAGAAAAAAGAATTGACCTGATTTTATAAGAATAAAATAAGAAAAGCGGCAAAACCAATTAAGTCAAGCATTGCTAATCTCTTCGTAATTTTATAAAGACAATGATCTCGAGAAAAATTTCTAAAGAGATATTGTAATGACCCGATCGGTCGTTTTGAGAATTAGCGCCTTGATACCCTAATAACTGCTTCTCTTATGTCTATTTATGTTATTGGAACTCGTCGGATTGAGTGGTGAAATTCGGAGTGATTTTGGACACATAGTCCTTAGATGTGAATTTTAGCTTTTGAAATCAGGCCGTAGCTAGAACTGTGTGAAGACGGATCCGGAATGAAATTTCGTCGACTCCGTTAGCTCCGTTGGGTGATTTCGTGGTTCGGAGCGTGTTCGGAATGTGTTTTCAAGGTCGGTTGTAAATTTAGGCTTGAATTGGCGAAAGTTAGAATTTCAGCGATTTCGGCCGATAGGTGAAATTTTGATATCGGACTCGGAATGGAATTCCGAAAGCGACAGCAGGTCCGTAATGTCATTTATGACCTGTGTTCATTCGGATGAGTTTTGACGTGATTCTACATCGAATGTGGATTTTAGAAATTTCATAACTTCTTAGGCTTGAATCTATGCATATTCGATGATTTTGATGTTATGAGATGTGTTTTTAAGGCTCAGCCAAGTTTGAATGAGGTATTAGGGTTTGTTTGTAGTTTAGGTTGAGGTCTTCGGGGCCTCGAGTGTGTTTCGGGTGTTCAAACGGGCATTTTTGGCCTAAAAGTCTTTGTTGATTTTGCTGGTTTTTCATCAGCAGTTTTTTATTAATTGTGATCGCAAGTGTTCCTCCGTGATCGCGTAAGGTAAATGAGGGGAGGTCTGCAATTGTTCTCTGCTATCGCAAGAAGAGGTCCGCGATCGCATAGTTGGAGCTGTTAAGTCTCCGCGATCGCATAGGCAGAGGTCGCGATCGCATAAGTCTGGGTCTACAAGGTTCGTGATCGCGAGCTGGGTTCTACGATTACATATCATGAATTCCAGGCGCGTGTTTCCTTACTCTCCGCGATCGCGACTTAATGTATGCGATCGCATAAGGCAAATCGCTGGGCAGTCTTTTAATGACCTAAATCGAGGGTTAAAGCCTATTTTCACCATTTTTGAATTTGAGAGATCGGGAGGGCGATTTTTGAAGACTTTTGAACCTGGTTAACTTGGGTAAGTGATTTCTATCCATCTTAGATCAATTTTCATGATTCCAATCTTAAATAACCTTTAATTTCGAAAATTTTGGGTAAAAAATGGGGAAACTGGGATGAACTTCATAGACCAAATTATTGAGTTTTGATTGGGTGTTTGACCTCCGATTTTAGAGATTCTTATATGGTTAGACTCGTGAGTGAATGGATGTCCGAAAAATATAAATTTTACCCGATTCCGAGACGTGGGCCCGGGGGACTTTTTGGGCAAATTTCCTAATTTCGCGTATTAGCTTCGAACTTATTAGTTATTTTGTTTCCTTGAAGTGATACCTACATTATGCAATCGAATTGAATAGATTTGGGCCACCCAGAGTTGGATACTCGTGGCAAGAGCGTTGTATTGAGTTGATTGGCGCAATCAAGGTAAGTGGCTTACCTAACTCTATGTTGGGGATTTCCCTTAGGCATTTCTATACTAATTTTGTTATGTGGACGCCGTGTACGTGAGGTGACGAATGCGTAAACGGGTCATTGTTGCTAAATTCCACTTTTTCTTCCATGACATAACTCATTTTCATTACTATAATACTGCTTCATGTTATAACTGAGTAGTTAGCGTAGGAATAAACATGTCTACCTGTCCTTACATGAATTCCTCTTATTGGCTACTAATTGCACCATGCTTAGGTAGTTTTACATGATTCTTGCGTGTTGTTTTCTTGAATTGTTTAATTAAACCGTATCCGATAGACTTCTGCATTGCATATTTAAATTGGGACTACGGACCGAGATCCGGGAGCTTTCCCCCTGTACTGCATCGCATATTTAAATTGGGACTACGGAAAGAGATCCGGGAGATTTTCCCCTGTACTGCATTGCATATTTACTGTTGAGATATATGTTGTGCTGAGCCGAGAGCTATCTTTCTTTCATTATTCCTCTGTTTCTGTTAATTCTGTTTATTATTGCTTATTTATATTTCACTGCTTAAACTTATAACTGACTTATTTTAAAACTCAGTAGATCCTCAACCTGACCTCGTCACTACTTGACTGGGGTTAGGCTTGGCACTTACTGAGTACCAAATGTGGAGTAGTCACGCCTTTTCCTGCGCATGTTTTCCCCATGTGCAGATCATGTACCAGCACACAGTACCGTGGCTAGGCGCATCTTAGCAACTGCTAAGGAGACCGCGAGGTAATTCTGCCGCGTCCGTAGAATCTCACGAGTCCCCTTCCTACTCTAGTATAGACATAGGAGATATAGATACATATATACATTTTCCTCATTCCTTTGTATAGAGCTATTGTAGTACGAAGCTTGTGATTTTTGACATTCCGGGTTTTGGGAAAGTAAAAGTTGTAGATGCCGAGAGGCTAAATTTTATAGTATTACAACTTCTTTACTGTTTCTGTTATTATTCTGTCTTATTTTCCGCAAATTTAGGCTTACCTAGTCATAGAGACTAGGTGTCGTCACGTGACCGTTCGGAAGGTTAATTGGGGTCATGTCAAGTTGGTATCAGAGCGTCTAGGTTCATAGGAGTCATGAGTCACAAGCCGGTTTATTAGAGTCTCGCGGATCGGCACGAAAATGTCCGTATCTATCTTCGAGAGGCTATGTATCTGTTAAGAACAATCATATTCTTTGGAATTCCTTATCGTGCTAGTTACCGTCATCAAAATTTATAAACTCTATTCTATTCTTGCTTGCAGATGGTTCGTACTAGTACCAGACATACTGATGACCAGGCACCCGAGCCCCCAGCCAGAGCCGTCAGAGGCAGGGGCCGGGGTAGAGGACGAGCACGCGGTGCGACCCGAGCACCAGCTAGAGCAGAGTCAGAGGATCCCCAAACAGCCACAGTTGGAGGGACACAGGAGGTCCCCACTATTACTCCAGCCCTCCAGGAGACACTGGCTCAGTTCTTGAGTGCCTTCAGTACTCTGTCTCAGGCGGGACTACTTCCGATAGCTCCAACTACATCCTAGGTCGGGGGAGGGACACAGACTCCCGCAGCCCGCACTCCTGAGCAGAGGGTTCATATTGGGCAGGTTCCAGAGTATATTCCTATGCCCCCAGCAGCTCCAGCTCAGCCTGAGGCTAGGGCATCTATTCCTGAGGCAAAGCAACTCCGACTTGAGAGGTACAAGAAGTACCACCCACCTGAGTTCAGCGGACTAGCTTTGGATGACGCCCTGGCTTTCTTGAGGAGTGTCATCGCATTATCCGCACTATGGGTATTGTGGAGACGAGTGGGGTCTATTTCAATGCTTTCCAGCTGAGGGGAGCAGCTTATCAGTGGTTGTGTGCTTTTGAGCTTAGTAGTCCGGACGAGGCAACTTCACTTACTTGGGCTCAGTTCTTAGAGATGTTCTTACTTGAGTTTGTCCCTCAGAGCCTCAGGGGCACTTGGCGTGCAGATTTTGAGCAGCTACGCCAGGGTACCATGACTGTGTCAGTGTATGCAGTCCATTACAGCAATTTGGCTCGCCATGCACCAGCTTTGGTTGTCACTGTCAGAGAGAGGGTTCGACGCTTTATTGAGGGACTCCACCCTAGTATTCGGACCAGCATGGTCAGAGAGCTGGAGACAAATGTCACTTACGAGCAGGCCGTGAGCATTGCCCAGAAGATTGAGAGTATGTTAGCTCGGGAAAGGGAGGAGAGAGAGGCCAAGAGGTCTCGAGAGACTGGTCATTTTTCAGGAGCTCGTGCACCAGCAGCACGCTATGGTAGGGGTTTTGTGAGTCGCCCGGTTCATTCAGCTCTTCCGGCAACCAGTGGTATTCCAGCTCCTCCTAGACCTTAGGAGCCTTATTATGCACCACCAGTATCTAGTGTGTCTCCTGCTCGAGGTGCTATCACAGGCCAGTCCAACAGGCTAGTTCAGAGTCAGCATCAACCGCCACGTCCTCCGAGGGGTTGTTTTTGATGTGGTGGCCCTCGTCATGTGATCAGAGATTTCCCCAGAGCTAGGAGGGGTGCACAACCTCAGACTTATTAGGTTCCACGTCTTCCATCAGGTCCTCCAGCTATTCTCCCAGCCCCAACTGCTACCCCACCTTCTCAGACAGCTCGAGGTGGAGGTCGGGGAGGTCGAGGTCTCCCTAGAGGGGGAGGCCAGGCCAGATATTATGCTCTTCCAGCACGCTCCGAGGCCGTTGCTTCAGATTCGGTCATCACACGTATTGTCCCTGATTGTCATAGGGATACATCCGTGTTATTTGATCCGGGTTCTACGTACTCATATGTATCTTCTTACTTTGCTTCACATTTGGGGATATCTCGGGATTCTTTGAGTTCCCCCGTATACGTTTCTACTCCTATGGGAGATTTACTTGTTGTGGACCGTGTATATCGGTCATGCTTGATTGTTATTAGTGGGTTTGAGACTAGGGCTGACTTACTATTACTCAGCATGGTAGATTACGACGTTATATTGGGCATGGACTGGCTGTCTCCCTACTATGTTATTCTTGATTGTCACGCCAAGACTGTGACACCGGCTATGCCAGGATTACCGAGGTTAGAGTGGAGAGGTTCCTTAGAGTATACTCCCCGCCGAGTCATTTCTTTTCTTAAGGCTCAACGGATGGTTGAAAAAGGGGTGTGATGCGTATTTGGCTTATGTGAGAGATGTTAGTGCTAAGACCCCTACAGTTGAGTCAGTTCCAGTTGTTAGGGACTATCCTGATGTATTTCCAGCTGACCTTCCGGGTATGCCGCTCGACAGAGATATTGATTTCAGCATTGACTTGTTGTCGGGCACTCAGCCCATTTCCATTCCTCCTTATCACATTGCTCCTCCTGAGTTGAAGGAGTTGAAGGAGTAGTTACAGGAGTTGCTTGAAAAAGGATTCATCAGGCCCAGTGTATCGCCTTGGGGTGCTCCGGTATTGTTTGTGAAGAAAAAGGATGGTTCGATGGGTATGTGTATTGACTACAGGTAGATGAATAAGGTGACAGTGAAGAACATGTACCCATTACCTCCCATTGATGATCTATTTGACCAGTTACAGGGTTCTAGGGTGTTCTCCAAGATTAATCTGCGTTTGGGTTATCATTAGTTAAAGATTCGGGAGCCGGATATCCTGAAGACTACCTTCAGGACCAGATATGGCCACTATGAGTTTCTTGTTATGTCATTTGGGCTCCAATGCCCCAGCAACCTTCATGCACCTGATGCACAACGTATTTCGACCTTATCTTGATACCTTCGTCATCGTGTTCATTGATGACATTCTGGTATATTCTCGGTCCGAGGAGGACCATGAGCAGCACTTGAAGACCGTGCTTCAGACATTGAGGGAGAAGAAGTTGTATGCCAAATTTTCTAAGTGTGAATTTTGGCTTGATTCTGTGGCATTCTTAGGCCATGTGGTATCTTCGGATGGGATCAAGGTAGACCCGAAGAAGGTAGAGGCGGTGTAGAGTTGGCCTAGACCGTCTTCAGCTACTGAAATCCACAATTTCCTCAGTTTGGCTGAGTATTATCGCCATTTTGTAGAGGGATTTTCATCTATTTCAGTGCCCATGACCAGACGGACCCAGAAGGGTGCATCTTATATGGACTGAGGAGTGCGAGGAGAGCTTTCAGAAGCTCAAGACAGCCCTGACTACAGCTCCAGTATTAGTATTACCCACAGGTTCAGGGTCCTATACAGTCTATTGTGATGCTTCGAGGATTGGCCTTGGAGTGGTGTTGATGCAGGACGGTAGGGTGATTTCCTACGCGTCCAGACAGTTGAAGGTGCATGAGATAAACTACCCTGTTCATGATCTCGAGTTGGAAGCGATTGTTCATGCCTTGAAGATATGGCGTCATTATTTATATGGTGTTCCCTGTGAGATATTCACGGATCACCGGAGTTTGCAGCACATATTCAGACAGAAGGATCTTAATTTGCGCCAGCGTAGGTGGTTGTAGTTACTCAAGGATTATGACATCACTATACTATACAACCCGGGGAAGGCCAATGTGGTGGCAGACGCCTTGAGTCGCCGGGCGGAGAGTTTGGGTATTTTGGCATATCTTCGTGCAGCTGAGAGGGCCTTAGCCTTGGATGTTCAGTCCTTAGCCAGTCAGTTTGTGAGGTTGGACCTTTCGGAGCCTTGTCGGGTGTTTTCTTGTGTGGTTGCTCGATCGTCTCTTTATGACCGCATTCGGGAGCGCCAGTATGATGCTCCCAACCTTCTATCTCTTCAAGATAGAGTTCGGCGGGGTGATGCCAGAGATGTGACCATAGGGGATGATGGTGTGATGAGGATGCAAGGTCGTATTTGTGTGCCCAATGTAGATAGGCTTCGGGAGTTGATTCTTGAGGAGGCCCATAGTTCGCGGTATTCCATCCATCCGGGTACCGCGAAGATGTACCAGGATCTGAGACAACACTATTGGTAGCGAAGGATGAAGAAGGATATAGTGGAGTTTGTAGCTAAGTGTCTCAACTGTCAGCAAGTCAAATGTGAGCATTAGAGACCGGGAGGGTTACTTCAGCAGATTGAGCTTCGAGAATGGAAGTGGGAGCGGATCACCATGGACTTTGTGGTTGGACTTCCTCGGACTTTGAAGAAGCATGATGCTATTTGGGTGATTATCGACCGGCTGACCAAATCAGCCCATTTCATTCCAGTGTGGACTACATATTCATCTGAGAGGTTGGTTGAGATTTATATCAGAGAGGTTGTTCGCCTCCACGGTATCCCACTATCTATCATTTCAGACAGAGGTACACAGTTCACCTCACGGTTCTGGAGGGCCGTTCAGTAGGAGTTAGGCACCAGAGTGGAGTTGAGTACAACCTTTCACCCCTAGACAGACGGGCAGTCCGAGTGCACGATTCAGATTCTCGAGGATATTCTCCGTGCCTGTGTGATGGATTTTGAGGATCATGGGATTGGTACTTGCTTCTTGCAGAGTTTGCTTATAATAACAGCTACCAGTCCAGCATTCAGATGGCGCCGTATGAGGCTTTGTATGGTAGGCGGTGTAGGTCTCCAGTGGGATGGTTTGAGCCGGGCGAGGCCCGATTATTGGGCACAGACTTGGTTCAGGATGCCCTGGACAAAGTGAAGGTGATTCAGGAGAGACTTCGCACAGCTCAGTCCAGTCAGAAGAGTTATGCGTACCAGAAGGTTCATGACTTGGAATTTATAGCTGGTGATCGGGTTTTGCTTCGGGTATCGCCTATGAAAGGCGTAATGAGGTTCGGGAAGAAGGGTAAGCTGAGTCCGAGGTTCATTGGCCCTTTTGAGGTATTGCAGTGGGTTGGGGAGGTAGCCTATGAGTTGGCCTTGCCTCCTAACCTAGCAGTAGTTCATCTGGTATTACACGTTTCCATGCTCCGGAAGTATAGTTATCCGACTCATGTTTTGAATTTCAGCTCAGTCCAGTTGGACAAGGATCTATCATATGTTGAGGAGCCTGTGGTCATATTGGACAGGCAAATCAAAAAGCTCAGATCGAAGAATATTGCCTCAGTCAAGGTTCAGTGGTGGGGTCATCCGGTCGAGGATGCGACTTGGCAGGCCGAGCAGGACATGCGGAGTCAAGACCCTTATGTTTTCAAAGCTTCAGGTATGTTTCTATACTCATTCGAGGACGAACGATTTTCTTAAGAAGGGGAGAATGTAACGACCCGATCGGTCATTTTTGGAATTAGCGCGCCGATCCCCTAATAACTGCTTCTCCCATGTCTATTTATGTTATTGGAACTCGTCGGAGCATTGAGTGGTGAAATACGAAGTGATTTTGGACACATAGTCCTTAGATGTAAATTTTAGCTTTTGAAATCAGGTCGTAGCTAGAACTGTGTGAAGACGGATCCGTAATGGAATTACGTCGACTCCGTTAGCTCTGTTGGGTGATTTCGGGGTTAGGAGCGTGTTCGGAATGTGTTTTCAAGGTCGGTTGTAGATTTAGGCTTGAATTGGCGAAAGTTAGAATTTCGGCGATTTCGGCCGATAGGTGAAATTTTGATATCAGACTCAGAATGGAAATCTGAAAGCGACAACAGGTCCGTAATATCATTTATGACATGTGTGCAGAATTTGAGGTTATTCGGATGAGTTTTGACGTGATTCGTCATCAAATGTGGATTTTAGAAATTTCATAAGTTCTTAGTCTTGAATCTATGCATATTCGATGATTTATATGTTATGCGATGTGTTTTCATGGCTCGACCAAGTTCTAATGAGGTATTAGGCTTGGTTGGTAGTTTTGGTTGAGGTCCCGGGGGCCTCGGGTGTGTTTCGGGTGTTAAAACGGGCATTTTTGGCCTAAAAGTCTTTGCTGGTTTTGATGGTTTTTCATCAGCAGATTTTTGTTAATTGCGATCGCAAGTGTTCCTCCGCGATCACGTAAGGTAAATGAGGGGAGGTGTGCGATTGTTCTCTGCGATCGCATAGTTTGAGCTTTTAAGTCTCCACGATCGCATAGGTAGAGGTCGCGATCGCATAAGTCTGGGTCTACAAGGTTCGCGATCCCGAGCTGGGTTCTGCGATCGCATAGCATGAATTCTAGGAGCGTGTTTCTTTACTCTCCGTGATCGCGACTTAATGTACGCGATCGCGTAAGGCAAATCGCTGGGCAGTCTTTTAAAGACCCAAATCCACGGTTAAAGCCTATTTTCACCATTTTTGAATTTGAGAGCTCGGGAGGGGAGATATTTGAAGAGTTTTGCACCTGGGTAACTTAGGTAAGTGATTTCTATCCATCTTAGATCAATTTTCATGATTCCAATCTTAAATCCAACCTTAAATTTTGAACATTTTTGGTAGAAAATGGGGAAAATGGGATGAACTTTATAGACCAAATTATTGAGTTTTGATTGAGTGTTTGACATCCGATTTGAGAGATTATTATATGGTTAGACTCGTGAGTGAATGGGTGTCCAAAAAATATAATTTTTACCCGATTTCGAGACGTGGGCCTCGGGGATTTTTGGGCGAATTTCCTAATTTCGCGTACTAGCTTCGAACTTATTAGGTATTTTGTTTCCTTGCAATCGAATAGAATAGATTTGGGCCACCCAGAGTTGGATACTCGTGGCAAGAGCGTGGTATTGAGTTGATTAGCGCAGTCAAGGTAAGTGGCTTTCCTAACTCTGTGTTGGTGATTTCTCTTAGGCATTTCTATACTGATTTTGTTACGTGGACGCCGTGTACGTGAGGTGACGAGTGCGTACACGAGTCATTGTTGCTAAAATTCCACTTTTCCTTCCATGACATAACTCATTTTCATTACTATAATACTGCTTCATGTTATAACTGAGTAGTTAGCGTAAGAATAAGCATGTCTACCTGTCCTTACTTGAATTCCTATTATTTGCTACTAATTGCACCATGCTTAGGTAGTTTTACCTGATTCTTGCGTGTTGTTTTCTTGAACTGTTTAATTAAATCGTATCCGATAGACTTCTGCATTGCATATTTAAATTGGGACTACGGACCGAGATCCGAGAGCTTTCCCCCTATACTGCATTGCATATTTAAATTGGGACTACGGGCCGCGATCCGGGAGCTTTCCCCCTGTACTACATCGCATATTTAAATTGGGACTAGGGACAGAGATCCGAGAGCTTTCTCCTTGTACTGCATTGCATATTTACTGTTGAGATATATGTTGTGCTGAGCCGAGAGTTATCTTTCTTTCATTATTCCTTTCCGTTTCCGTTAATTCTATTTATTATTGCTTTTTTTATATTTCACTGCTTAAGCTTATAACTGACTTATTTTAAAACTCAGTAGAGCCTCAACCTGACCTCGTCACTACTTGACTGGGGTTAGGCTTGGCACTTACTGAGTACCGAATGTGGAGTACTCACGCCCTTTCATGCTCATGTTTTCCCCATGTGCAAATCCAGGTACCAACACACAGTACCGTGGCTAGGCGCATCATAGCAGCTGCTCATGAGACCGCGAGGTAATTCTGCCGCGTCCGCTGAATCTCACGAGCCCCCTTCCTACTCTAGTATAGACATAGGAGATATAGATACATATATACATTTTCCTCATTTCTTTGTATAGAGCTATTGTAGTACGGAGCTTGTGATTTCTGACTTTCCAGATTTTGAGAAAGTAAAAGTTGTAGATGCCGAGCGGCTAAATTTTGTAGTATTACTACTTCTTTACTGTTTCTGTTATTATTCTGTCTTATTTTCCGCAAATTTAGGCTTACCTAGTCATAGAGACTAGGTGTCGTCACGAGGTCTTTCAGAGGGTTAATTCGGATCGTGACAGATATCAACACACATTTACAGAGAGGACTTATGTAACGTAAGTCCTCTTACATTCACTTTCCTATGTAAATATTGTTCAAAAATAATATTAGTTAATTTTTTTGTAACTAAACATTTTTATTTTACCAAGAATAATATGTACAGCTCAAGGAAAAAAATAAGAAATTGCAAACTTGGACATAGAACCCAAATACTGCTATCAATACCTAATCTCCTATCTGCTACATCAACAATCTACTTCCCAAAGAATAAAAACTAAGATTAGCCAACTTCCTACTCAACCTATGTTCCCGACGCCCCTGAAACGAGCCTCCTGAATGATTTGTCTTATAACCAACTTATCTACACTTTTGTTAATGTAACCTCATATTTCGTTCATCCCACACACAAAATAGAGAGCAAGCTGGGGTTAATAATCTACATATGGTTGCATCAGTAGACTTCCCCTGTCCATATCTTACGGCCCAATCAAGTTTCCCCTACCACATCTTGAATTTTCTTCGCACACTTGCTACTACAACAACTTGTCCCAAATGGTAGCAGAATAATGGCAATGAAAAATCGGTGTTCAATAGACTCATCGTTATTGCATAAGGGACACTTCAAATCATCAACATAACCCACTTTGAAACCCTATCTTTGGTGAATAGTCTCCTACATATAGCCATGTAAAAAAACAAAGCACGAACAAAATTAAGTAAATCTCAATTTAAAAATTCAGGTACGAGAAGTAAATCTCACCCGGTTACCTTTTTATGCTTTCCCAACTCATATATGCTCAAATAAATCACGAAACCCACGAGCAACATTATGTAATGATGATTTTCTATAGCAAAAGAGAAAACTCAAAAAGAAAACGAATATAAAAAGGTATCTGTGATGATCCAAAAGGTCATCTTATGTGAATGTAATTATGACTGTGTTACAAGGCCCCGAAAGCCTCTGTTAATCTCACCTCGATGTGCGTGCGCAGACCGGGTGCGTAGCCGGGAAGCCTTTATGTGGAAACTTGATAAAGAGTTGAATTTATGATAATTTATTATAATAAAGTTGACTTTGGTCAACATTGTTGGTAAACGGACCCGAACCCGTGATCTGGCGGTCCCGGAAGGTCCGTAGGAAATTATGGGACTTGGGCGTATGCCTGGGATCGAATACCGAGGACCCAAGTCCGAGAAATGAATTTTTAAAGAAAATTGTTTTCTGAAAATAATAAAGGCTTATGAAAATGAACCTCGATGTGAACGCTGTGCTGCCGGGCCCGTATTATGGTTCTGGAGCCCGGAACAAGTTCAATATGTGTTATTTAAGTTATCTGAGAAATTTGGTAAGAAACGGACTTGATTTGACGGGTTTCGGATCAAAAATGGGAAATTTAGAGTTAATGAAGTTTTGAGGATTTTCATAGAATTTGAAATTTGGTTTGGAATGTGATTTTATGTTACCAAGGTTCGAATGAAATTCCGAGACCGGGAATGGTTCCGTTATGTCATTTATGACTTGTCTGCAAAATTTGAAGTCATTCCGAGTAGTATAGGCCGGTTCGGCGCATTGAAACGAATTCTAGAATCTTAAGTTCTTAAGCTTGATTCAATTTTGTTTTGGGGTTGAATTCTGAGTTTCGTTGTTGTTTTTTGCGTTCCGGAAGTTTGAGCGTGTCCGTATCATGAATACAGACTTGTCGGTGCTTTTGGACAAGGTCCCCAGGGGCTCGGGTGAGTTTTGGACCCCCCCGGGAGCTAAGTTGGAAAAACCAGATTTTTGCTGTCTGGTTTCCTTCTTTGCGATCGCAGAAGGTGGGTCACGATCGCGAAGAAGGAATTTAGCTGGGCTGCTGATTGTTCTTCGCGATCGCAGCTTCCTCTTCACGATCGCGGAAGGCTGGACTCCATGCCTTCGCGATCACAGCCCCATCCTCGCGATCGCATAGTGTCAAGTCAGGGCCGGGCACAGTTACTCTTCGCGATCGACGGATCTCTACCGCGATCGCAGAGGTCTGGCCAGTTGGCCTTCGCGATCGCAGGGCCCTTGTCGCGATCGTAGTGAAGGAATACCTGGGCAGTTTTATTAAATACGGGACTTAGCCTATTTTCTCCATTTTCATCTTCCTCCTCAAGTTTTTAAAGAGCTCTTCAAGGAACCTTCCACCACTGTTATCGAGGTAAGTAAATTCCATGGTTTTACTAGTTTCAAACATCAATCCCTAGTAAAATTCCCTACTAAATTATCAAAAATCATGAAATTAGGTAGTAATTTTAGGGCTCTTGAGGATTTTGTGATTTTCCGTTTTAGGCCATGAATTCAAGTAGAAATCAAACCTTAATGATCCTTAGGCCATGAGTGAGCCATCCCTTCGAGAATTTTCGGAATTTGAACATGCGGGACCGGGGTTGGAACTTGGGAATTCTTCAAGAATAGCTATTTTATTGAATAACTAAGATAACTTCCCATATTGTGCATGCATTGATTTAATTGTACACATTTTGGCTAGTTGCGAGTCCTCGGGTGTAGAGTTCGGAGTTTCAGGCGCAATTGTGGTCCGAGGGGTAGATTCGACACGAGGTGAGTCTCCTTTATAACCTTGTAAGAGGGAATTGTCTCCATAGGTGATGTATATGCTATGTGTAAATTGTTTGGGGGATACGTACGCACCAAGTGACGAGAGTCCGTACGTAGCGGCTATCATTGTTACACCCGGGTAGTTAGGCCCACGTCATGTCTTATATGCTTCCTTTTAATGCTTTATATGCTTCCTTGTAATGCTTTATATGATTCATTGTGACGCCATATGTACTATGAGATCATGTTTTGTATAGTATTGTTCCTCTGAGGCTTTATGAAAATTGTTGAATTGAAAGGAATTTGTTATGGAAAGTAAGTTTTATAAGATATTATGTGTGCATGTGACCGCTTCACAATTTACATTCCACGAGTGATGTATTATTTCCCCCACTCTTATGGGAGCGGGCAGTATGCCACGGCGGATTAAAAGGTGCACTTTTGGGACAGGCCGGTCGATTCCCGGCAGTGCACAGAGATGATATAATTAAGAATGCACTTGGTACGGGCCGTTCGATCCTCTGCAGTGCATGGACGAAGTTGTACTATGATATGATATGGTTACATTGAAAGACGCACTTTTGGGATGGGCCGATTGATCCTCGGCAGTGCGTAGTTATGATTATGGTAATCATGCACGTTTGGGACGGGCCGGTCGATCCCCGACAGTGCATAGCTATTCTTTCCTTATGACTCTGACCGATTGTCTTATTCCTTCGTGCGCATGACTATTTGGCATTGTTTCATGGATTTTGATTTGTATGAGATATTCTGGGGAAAAGAAAGTAGCCATTGTTATTCCGGCATTTATTTTCTTGGATTCCTGTGCTTTATACATTTTTTCTACTCACTGTCTTACATGCCTACTGCTTTTATTTTACCATCGTTATATCATATTGTTGGACCTTAGTGAGTGTCAAGTCGACCTCTCATCACTACTTCTTCGAGATTAGACAGGATACTCACTGGGTACATATTGATTTTAATATGTACTCATGCTGCACTTCTGTACTTAACTGTACAGGTTCTGAGGCTGGTGCATCTGGTTATCAGACCAGATCCTGATAGTGACCGTAGCAGACTTGACTTCACGGTGAGCTGCTTCCTCTTGAGATCTCCAGCAGCACCATGTAGATTCATTTACTTTTGTTTCCCGTCTATTCATGCAGACAGCGGGATTGTATATATTATTAACCTATGTATATTCCGTTAGTATGCCCATGACACCCGTGACACTAGTTCCTGGCACACACGTAGTGTATATTTTGGGTTTGGGGTTGTATATGAATACATATGCTTTATTTTTGCCATGTATTGTCATGATTTTATTTTTAGATCAAGCTATCATCATGTTTAATTGTTTTAAATTGGTAAAAATTGACTGGTTTAATCAAATGGGAAGGGTAACACCTAGTGTAATTCATAGTGGCTTGCCTAACCCCGTCGTTGGGCGCCATCACGACCCGGGTTAGGATTCTGGGTCGTGACAACGTGGTATCAGAGCCCTAGGTTCACGTAAGTCTCACGAGTCATGGGCAGGCCCAGTAGAGTCTTGCGTATCGGTACAGAGACGTCTGTACTTATCTTCAGGAGGTTGTGGGGTGTTAGGAAACTTCCCTTTATTCATATCCTGTCGTGCAATCTATGATGTACTCAAACTTATTCTTCTATTCTCTCACATATTGTGAGGACGCATGCATCCGATGTCTCTGGTCTGGGAGATGCCGTTGCCCCCGCCGCCCGAGGTCAGAGTAGAGGCAGGGGTAGAGCACCTGCTCGAGGTAGGGGACGAGGGCGTCCCAGAGCTATACCGGTGGCACCACTAGAGGACCCTATTATGGAGGAGCAGGATGAGGTGCCTCCAGTAGCACCTGCTCCAGTGGATTTCATGACGGGGCCAGGCTTCCAGGAGGTCATGGGCCGTATGCTGAGATTCATGGACACTATGTCCTAGGCTGGTTTATTTCCAGCCGACCCTGCTACTTCTCAGGCGGGAGGGAGAGTCCAGATCCCTACCGCTCAGGCCACAGGTTAGGCAGCAGCAACATGTCATACTCCGTGCACACCGCCCGTGGGTGGGGTTCAGCCCCGTAGTAGCAGCCCCAGAGCCCAGGCCAGTTGCAGAGGGTGACCAGCAGAAGATGTTGGATAGATGGACCTGACTTCACCCTCCAGTCCTCGGGGGTGAGCGGGGTGAGGATGCTCAGGATTTCATCGATAGGTGGAGGGTCAGACTGCACAACATGAGGATTTTGGAGTCCCATGGAGTGGATTTCACCACATTTCAGTTGGAGGGCAGGGCTCGCAGGTGGTGGCAGTCATATATTCTCAGCAGACCAGCAGATTCTCCTCCTGTCACTTGGGATCAGTTCGTGTAGGTGTTTCTAGAAAGATATATTCCATCCTCTGAGAGGGAAGAGTTGCGGCGTCAGTTTGAGCAGCTAGAGCAGGGGCAGATGACAGTGACAGATTATGAGGCCAGATTTTCAAAGTTGTCACGCCATGCACTTATGATATTGCCTACCGATGCCGAGAGAGTGCGGCGGTTTGTGGCCGCATTGCATTCAGATGTTAGGGCCACCATGGCCCGAGAGGTGGAGATGGGTACTCCTTACCAGCTTGTAGTGGAGATAGCTTGACGGATTGAGGGGTATCAGTTGAGGAGCAGGGAACAGGATCAACATGACAAGAGGGCTAGGTTCTCAGGGGATTTCAGGGATGCTCTGGCTAGGAGTAGAGGTCAGTTCGAGGGTGGTCAGCCCAGCAGGATTCCATATTCAGCACCTCCACTACCTCCTCGAGGTGGTCCAGCGAGTCCTCAGTTCAGTGCCATGCCAGAGCGTTCCTATCGTCCTCCCGCCACTCAAGGATCACCCAGTGGTCACTACAGTCGCCAGAGGTCCTCCGGTTCTTATTTCAGTGCTATGCCCGAGGGTCCACATCGCTTCTTGTCTATTCAGGGGTCTTCCCCTTCGGGGCAGCAGACTATGGTACCTAGAGGTTGCTTTGAGTGTGGAGATCTAGGTCATATGCATAGACAGTGTCCCAGGCTTCAGGGCAAGGCAGTGCAGCAGGGTTATCAGCCTATGGGTCCGGCACCAGCAGTCCGGCCACCTAGAGGTGGAGGACAGGTCGGCAGGGGTCATCCTAGAGGGGGAGGTCAGTTAGTTCTCGTTCACTCTGGGGGAGTTCAGTCTTCAGGAGCCTCAACTAGATTTTATGCCATTTTGGCCAGATCAGATGCAGTGGCCTCAGACGCTGTAATCACAGGTATTATCTCAGTATGTGGTAGCGAGGCTTCGATACTATTTGATCCAGGATCCACGTATTCATATGTTTCAGTACTATTTGCTCATTTTCAGGATGTTCTTCGTGAGTCCTTGGGTTCTCCTATATATGTGTCCACTCCTGTGGGCGATTTTGTGGTGGTAGACCGGGTCTATCGGTCTTGTGTGATCACTTT
>ML262855.1:0-31122 GCA_005239495.1 Nicotiana undulata
TTACACCTTGTGTACTGCAAAACACCAAAATACTATGATTAATAAGAGTAAATTCTCTTGAAATGAGCCCTAGTCTAAGCAATATGGTATTAAATGTGCCGAAATTCTCTGGCACATCATTCTGCGGCAGCACAATTCTGTGTGCGGTCCGCACTTTTCTTCAGCTCTTGACAGGAGTGGATTCTACGGCTGCACAATTCTGGATTGCGGGCGCATCTCTTGAGTTCTGCGGACTGCATAATTATGGGTGCAGCCGCACTGTCCTCTTCTACGGACCGCACATTTCCTGAGTGCGGCCGCATAGTTGATTTTTCCGGCCGCACAATTATAGTGCAGTTCGCATTTCTTGTTGGGTTGGAAATTGATCTCTCTAAACTTTGACTTCTGCGTCCGCACAATTATTGTGCGGTCTGCACTTTACATTGAGACTCTGTAGATTTTCATTCACATTCTGCGGCCGCAGATAGAATTCCACGACCCGCACTTCAGCTTCTGTGCCTGATTTTTATCCTTGTTCAGATCACTCCTTCTTGAGTTGGATTTCATCATAGTGGCTCATTTTTTCAAAACTCCTGCAAGTAAGGATATTTCATCATTTTTCGGTAATACCTTTAAACATATTTTGAACTAAAACAAAGGTCAAAAGGCGTTAATAAGTAGTCAAAATTGCCAAACTTAAGCTTTTGCTTGTCCTCAAGCAAATATGGTAATTACCACCCCCACAAGATAAGAGCTATTCTAGCTAAGCTACGGTGAATCAAACGCACATCAATTGAGACCAAAAATTACCCAAACACTCATAAATTAGCAACGAGGCAATGATTTGAAGTTTTAAGAACCAATAGTTCTAATGTGATACTTGAGCATCAAGAGTTTACTTTACTCATAAAGGAAGTTTGCTCTTTCATGTAGGTCATTGTGGATCCCAAACTCTTCTTCCTCTACACTCCGTTAGCATACCTCACTTAAGAATATAGCACTGAATTCAAGGATTTGTGAAAAGTTCGCTCATCTCTCTCAAAAGAATGTCACAAGTATGACTCTAAGTACCATATGTTTGCCCCTCATGTAAATCACCACTAATGTAAGTTCACTCGGCTTGAAATCACGTAGGAAATTTTCGGAATTGAATGAAGGCTTTTGGAATAAGGTAGGAAATGTTGGTATAGACGGGTTCATCTTCCCTTAGGCACTCCATTTTCTCTTTCTGTCTCATGCTTTGCCAACTCTTTAAGTCATTTTCTTTTTCCTTAGGGGAACTAGAGAGACTTGACATCACTCTTTCTTGGTCATGATATTCATTTCTCCTTCTTTGTTTTCTCCATGCTTTGCACTTTTTCTTTTCTTTGAGTCCCTTCAACTCTTCAATTTATTCACTTTCTTTTTGCATTTTTCTTGTGTTCTTTCTTTGTTTTTCTTTGCATTTCCTTTTCTTCATTTATTTTCTATTTTTGTACCTTGATACCACTTTTAAACTCCTCGTCTCTCCCCCAAACTTATGTTTCAGCCAATTGTTTCTCATGAGTGTTAAGGAAAGCTCAGGTGCCAAGAGAGTCTCACCACAAAACGGGTAAATGCTTGTAACATGGTTATCAAATGAGAAAGGTTTTAAGATCAAAGGGGTTGACTAGGGATAACATTATTGGTGGGCCATGGAAATTTCAAAACAGGTCAAGGTGGCCCACAATCACTTCTCAAGCCAAGCATAACTTAACATTTCGCCTAGAAACACATTTGGGGCAAGTTCTAGACTATTCACATGGGTACTTGAACTTGCAACAAAACATCTCACTTCTCACATAGCCGTATTATTAAAGAGGATAGAGTCGAGGGCCCACATCAACCGTATTCAAGATCGAAAATCACTAATGGTTCAACTAAACCACTCGATGATTGCCTAAGTCAACACAAGAGTCACATGGTCACTAACTAGAGTTATTTATTTCCAAAAACTTGCTTTTAATCATAAGCATGTAGTTAAGTGTGTTGGTACCAAGTGAATCATTCATTGACTCTCTTATTCATTATTACTACTGTTCTTACTTAAACATCAAAAACGGACGCAATCCCTTAAGAAGGTTGTCACGGTATCCATCGTTGGGAAGAATCACCCGGTTCACACAAAAACCACATTTGGAAAGAACCGTGACATTAAAAAAACCAAAGGCTTATTGATCACTTAAACATAAAAAGAAGCTACCAAATAAAAAAGAAGCTGTTAAAGTAAGTAAGAAGCTAGACTACTAAGAAAACAAAATAAAGACGCTATGAAGTAAATTACTGAAAGCATAAATGAATATACAAACTGAGAAAGGGAAAAAGAATATGTACATCAATAGAGAGAGAAGCATATGCACAAAATGAAAGCAAAAATAAAAAGAGAATAATATCAGTTATTACAGGCCAATGTCAAATGTCATATCAAAATAGACTCCATCCCCCCTGAATAAGAATAAGCATTGTCCTGAATGCTTAAAAAAATCAAAATAAGGAAGGGAAAGAGTAGAGAGGACTCCCTATGTGGTCTCACTGTCCATAGCAACAACACCTCCCCCAGGCTCCTCCAACTGGATCTTATCATCCTCTACTCGGGGAGTAGCTGGGTAGGTAAACATCTGTAGCACCGCCTCAGCAGTGTAGGCAACGAGGTCTAGCTCATCAGACTGGGCAAATGGTTCCACTGGTGCTGCTGGTACTGATGGATCTGTCTCCATCAGTAAGTCAAATGGCAGATCACCAACTACTACTATCTTGGTCACCTCTCGTCTCAATTTGTTCACTGATTTTCTCGAAGCCTGGGATTTTCTCATCTTATTCACCTGCTTCCCTAGATCCTAAATTGGCCCCCATGTGCCACTAAGGTATCCATGATGGTCTTCTAATTGTCCAATATCTTCTTCAAGGTTTCCTCCACTTATGGAGGAATCTGGGGTGCTGGGGTAGAAGAATGTGCTGCAATAGCACTGGATAGGTCAGACAGCTTTGCAGTAGTTGTTTGCATACAGTTGTTGAGACTCGCCATGTATGGGAGACTCGCAACGCAAAGAGTGGATAAGTGGAGGAGGAAGGAACTGAAGATGGAGGTGGTGGAATGGAAGCTGTCGCGCTCCCTTTTTCTCGAGAAATCGGGTTTCGATATTTTAAAACTCCTTTTGAGAGGGTAAGGAAAAGGAATTGGATATTAGAGTCGCCACATAATGGATTAAGGTGAGTTAGGGAACCTAGAGCCGGTAACTCATTGTCACACCTCAAAACCGAGGGACGAGACCGGCGCCTAACCGGATGATCCCGGTCAAGCGGATCTGGATTGCCTTTCCTGCCCAACGCATTACCCCGTGATTACAATATACGTTATCCCCCATGAAATAGTAAAGTAGAATTTAAGCATGGATTTACAACTTAAGTTAGTTTCTTCTTTTATCATTTCAACATTTAGTCATCCCAAAACATACAAGCTACCTACAACATTTCCGATGTGGACCACAATTACG
The DNA here is from genome assembly GCA_005239495.1 of Nicotiana undulata. Classification (NCBI taxonomy): domain Eukaryota; kingdom Viridiplantae; phylum Streptophyta; class Magnoliopsida; order Solanales; family Solanaceae; genus Nicotiana; species Nicotiana undulata. Next base: position 3,492 of record ML262855.1, read on the forward strand.
AGTATATACAATTACTACCCAAGATACATATATACAACCCACATCGTGTCTACGGAGCCTCTAAGAGTACTAGGAGTTTATACAATACTTTCCGGCCCGGCTATACCTTGAAATACATAACATACACACGGCCCCGAAGAGAAGTGGGGCTCACCAGAATTTGCTGAAAAGATGAGGAGGAGGAGGCACCATTAACGGCGAGCTGAGCTACCTGCTATGGACTCACCTACATCCATATAAAAGATGTAGCGCCCCCGGCAAAAGGGACGTTAGTACTGTGGAATAGTACTAGTATGTATGAACAAACTTCAATCAAAGTAAAATCAAGAAATGCACAGATAGAAAGCAGTTAAAGGAACCAACACATAGTGCACAGTGATACAGAAACAAATACAATTGAGAGTCTCACAGATTCTTATTTCAACACAATCAAATTCCGCCCTTATTCCTTCTCAACAATCCACCCTTATTACTTCTGTTGCGGCGTGCAACCCGATCCCACCAGACAATCACATTTCAGCTTTATAACATTCTGTTGCGGCGTGCAACCCGATCCCACCGTACAATTTACATTCCACCCTTATTACATTCTGTTGCGGCGTGCAACCCGATCCCATCGTACAATTTTCATTCCACCCTTATTACTTCGTGTTGCGGCGCGCAACTCGATCCCACCGGACAATCACATTTCATAGAAACAATAACAGCCACAATTCGATCACAAGGCTTCATATCATCAAGAGTAGAATTTCATAACAACCAAACAATCATGTGTTCACAATAGTCTTTATCAACCATTAATTCAACCACATTTAATAACAACAACAATCAATATTTCAATCACAAGGATTTTCATCATCAAGAATATGAATTCATTACAACCAATAACCATGTGAAATCAAGTCACAACAATCCTTGCACAACAGTTAATCATATACGGTATTGCCAAAGTCATTTAGTTCAATTAAATCAACCCACAATTCCTTTTCATTACTTGCTACACAGCCTTTAGCACTTGGATATTCTCAATGATGTACTTGATAGCAACATCAACAAACAATTCAATCACAAAGATTCTCATCATCAAGGATATTCATTCGTAACAATTAAATAACCATATGAAATCAAGGCCACAGAATCTTTACCAAACAATGAGTCATATACGGTATTCCATCAACATATAAGTCAATTAGTTAAATCCATGTTTCCTTTCAATTATTTACTACACATCACTTAGCACTTAGATACATTCAACAATTGGATTCGTTATCATTTCTTTCCTTTGGTAGCACATCCTTTCATACTGTATTCAATAGTTGACGAGTTTTGCACATGATAGAGTAAGCACAAGGAATCACCATTTTCACAATCTCATATAGCATGGTGGCATGGCAATCAACTAGGACAATCAGAGAATAGAATCTTACGTCTCAACACATTAGGACAATCAATTCACATATGTTCAAGTAAGAAACTCATACCAAATGCTCGGACACCAACAAGGTGACTATACAAAGATTAAAGTTAGCCATACATACCTCAAAGAGATTTTTCTTAAGTTTATACAGTACACCAACACCTCTAGCCATAACAATATATAAGGAGATAGCGGAAATCGATTAATAATTAGGAAGATTACCCATGGTGTAAATCTCTTAGGAATTTCATCAAACACCTAACATGTGAAGTAGACTACAAGGTTTAGAAATGGTAATTCCTTCTTCCCTCAACCAATTTTAACATGAACTACCCAAATTAGTTCTTTAACATCACATACTACAACTTAGTCCCACATGCATGGCCTATTTCTAACCCCTACCACATATTTGAACCCTTAACCTCTTGCATGGAATTTTTGGAAGTAGGACTTACCCGGATGGAGGACAATCTATGGTTATCTTTCTTGATTCTTGAAGACTTGAGCAAGATTTGGATGATTATGAAGTTTTGAACCTTCTTTCTCTCTATATATGCTCTCATATCTCTCTAAAATTAGTAGAAAATGACCCAAATGAAGCCCCTAAACCTATTTATGAGAATGGGGTCGGGTTATAAAAATAGGAAAAATAAGCCTCCGGAACAGGGTCTGCGATCGCAGAATGGACCGCAAAACAAGAATGATGGCCTCAGAATGCATCGCAAAATAGGTGCCCAAAACTGGGCTACACTAGCCCAATCTGCGACAGATCTGCGATCGCAGAGTCAACAATGCGACCAGAAATGCGATCGCAGATTTGACACAGGATCGCATTGTTCCAGCCTTTTGTAATTTGATCATAACTTTACGTAGGAATGTCCAAAGGACGAACGATTTGAAGAGTTGGAAACTAGACTCAGAGACGTTTCATTTAATATTTTATTTATCACATAATATCTTATATATATATAGATATGCTCGTTCAAAGTGTGGACTGGTGCAAATACCTTTGGAATTTTAGCCTGTTATGAAATTTCCCATTTGGCTTAGCCTTAGGCTTCCCCTTGGACCTCACATCACTTATTATATGACTCATACACTTATTAACAACATCCAATTCATTTACATCATATTTAAAGCACATAAAATATTACAATTAGTCTACCTGGCACCCCGAATCCTATATTGCTTAGCAGAATTTTTCGGGGCTTTACATTCTCCCCCACTTAGGATCATTCGTCCTCAAATGAGAGGTAGAGCCTGACCCAAACACCTAACATAACATATCTCTTTTCTATCCTACCTCAAGTCCCTAAATTTTGACTAACTCCCAAATTTTTCAGAAATTTCGGCAGCATCTCCTTTGTAACTAGGCCTATCCTCCTGTTAGAGAATCACCCAAAACCATCCTAAAACCTCATCAATAACTCGACAAGAATCACAATGTATATACCCATAACACTAATTCTTAGAATCACTGGAGCTACATTATCATAATGACACCTGAACATGGACTGCACATTTTCAGATCATAACACATATAAGGTACCTTTCAAGTCAAAACTAATTGATATACAACCAAGCGAAAACATTTTCCTTCCAAGACACTTTCGGACTTCAAGGTGGCCTCCTCGACTTACAAGCTTTTCCATAACTCTTTCACGGAAGCAAATCTCAACCTCTAAACTTATCTAACAAGGATGACAACTTGATACCTCGCATAAGCTAATTACCCATTAACTTCACCTTCAATAATCTACACATAAATGATACACACAGGATCTTCCAACTACCTTTTTAGACATAGACATATGAAAACACAAATACATGAGAAACAACATACTCCTAGTGCAACCTAATGGGAAATGCGCTTATGTACCCTTCATTATCAATTCACATAACATCTTCAGGGGAAAATTTTGAGAATAACTAGTTCACCCTCCTGAACTCTAAATCTCTATGCGAACACCCAAACTAAACCCGTGGTGACCTTCATGATTACTCTAAGAAGTGCCATAATAAATTGACCATAAAGTTATCTACTGAATTTATGAGATCACAGGGTGACTTTGACACATTTGAACCTTCAATACCAAATAGGCCAAATACAGTAAGGAGCAACGGAGTTTCAAGATTGGGCTGGAATTATTCAGGAATCCATTAATGTGTTGAGCAGAGTATTTCATGAGATTATATGCTAAGAGACACAAGGATTTCTATTAATGATGCTGACATGGTCTAGTCCAGGTGACTACATCAATTATCAGTTAAATGAAGCATAGTGGTAACTAGTATTCTTAGATAAGGTGGATACCATGTATGTGAACTTGAGATTTTAAAGAACTGATCAAGTAGGATACACCAATTGTGTCCTTGAGTATAAGGTAAGTAGTTGAGCTCAAATGGTAAGACTCCTGCAACATAGGTGTGATTGAGGCTGCAAATGAAATACGTGGAATTTGATTCCACTCCTAGCAATAAGCGACACAAGGACTCTATGCCACAAGCGCATGGAGATGGAAAAAAAAGTCATCTACTTATGGGATTATCATAATTTGAACAATCTAATCCTTCCTAAGGTGGTGGAATGCCAGAGGTAGAAAAATTCCCCACACATGACAATGACGTTGGCAATACTCCTAGACACCGAGTGAGTAGAAAGCCACACAACCTCATCAAATACGACCCATTTAAGACTTTGAAAAGGGGACACACTTTGGTTTGAAATCATGGAAATTTAAGCTTGAACTTTAAGGAAAACCATTACTTTTGGAACCCATGAGACAAGCCCTCGTAGCCCTAGAAAATCATCAACAATGGCGAGAAAGTACTCAAAATCATTACGAGCTAGTGTAGAATAAGGCCTCGAAGAGACCGTATGAATAATTATGAAAGGGTGAGAAGTATTGATGCACTTATCAGAGAAGAGTAACCCAAGTTACCTAGTCACATGGACAAGCAGAGCAGGTAGATGATCGTTTAGGAGAAAATCTCACAAGGAGTGCGAGCAATATCTTTTTTTCCTAACAAAAGGAACATACCCCGACCCTTGATGCCATATGGCATAAAATTATATTCACAAGGAGAGTTACCAGATGAAAATAGATAGTAAGGCAGCACAACTAAGAACACCATTTGGAATCAACAAGCTTAAACAGAGTTGAAGACATTTAGAAGTCTGTAGTAAAGGGGAAGTTTTCCCACTCTCAGGGCGCTTGTAGAGTACATAAAGTGAAGTTAATTAAATCAGATCATATCGTTGGATAACTAGTTGAGAAATTGAGATAGTATTGCATGATTACGGATAAAAAACACATGATGCAAGACAAATGAAAAGAAAGTGAGAGAGCTTATAGAAGTGACCTTTATATTGTAACCACTAGGAAAGGTGATAATATAAGGGATTACGCGAAGTTAAATTTTTGAAAGAAGATCTCCGCATATAGTCACATTATGTATAGCTCCAGAATTTTAAAATCCAATTATGTTTAGAAACTCTACTTCACAACGAAGCACTGCAACACACTTCTACACAACTAGTTATTACCAACCAAATTGGGAGACGCTATAAGACTCGGCCGAGAGAAAGGCTTGACATATAAATATGTTACTAGGGGTATTGCTCCTTGGTTAATCCAAAACCAAAAGGTGAGAGTTCGACTGGGAAAAGGATTGTTTGATTAGCACAGACATAGACGATTCAGACATTGCGGCATGCTATCAACCTTTGATGAACTTGAAGTGAAGTGGGAACCCGCATAATTTGTGGCATTTATTAATCCATTGACCAGATATCTAGAAGTATTTTAAAATTAGAGCTACTCTTTCTGGTTCAGAGTTCAACCTTTAAAGATAGTGCCTCTAAGGGAATAGGATTGAGAAGGGATAATATAACTGATAGTGAATGAAGCAGGCTCGTGGTTAAAGTAAATGGATGGATTGACTTGCCCCCGCCATCTATAATCCCATATCCTTGTTTAGTTATGGCAGAATACAGAAAACCCCAGTAATATCAGAGGACCGAAAACTAGTTAACTAGAAAATAAAGGTATTGTTACATCTATCCCATTTTCTAGATTCGGCGGAATTGGTGAAGAATTTAGGTGGATTACTATTAATAAAAGAAATTGTATTTCTAGATACCAGGGACACAATTATGCTCTTTCTTCAGCCCTCGAAATTGGAACTGAGAAATGGGTCATCAACTAGGGGAAAGCCGGGTATGTCAGATGAACTAACAAAAAGGGAACTTGAGGTTTTAGGAGTAAACTCAATAGCTTCACGGCTAGGGGAGCCACTACAAACATCAAAATCAGATGGATTCGTAGCAACATGGAGCAATTAACATATAACGACACTTAAACAAGTATTATGCAATCCAAAGGAGGAGCGAAAATGCTCATCTTCCTTATAACCAAAACAAGAACAACCTTCAAGAATAAGATGAGCAACAAGAATAAGTAGAACGATCCAGCTACATGGAGGCTCGACGGACCCTAGCTTCGATAGAGATTTAATAATGTTTAACAGTAATTGAGCAGACCAAATTCAGAAAATAACCTGTCGGAGAAGAGGGAGATTCTCGCCAAGCAAATAAAAATTTAGCCGATTCCGACCACTAGGCCAAAATGGAAGCCTCAACAAAGATAGAGCGAGGGCACTACCATACTAGAGATGATGATGAAACAAAGCAAGATCTTCACTTATATCAACATTCAGATCGAAGCAGAAACCCGAGGAAAAAGGGTCAAGAAAAGATATCTTTTTATTTTGTGCGAAAATACGATAATGGTTCATCCCTTCATTCGATGAGAAATTCTTCGGGTATAATCCCTTGTTAGAGTTTATAAAGGCGTGTTGGAAATGGTAATTCTATAACTACAACTCAATTCAAGGACATGATTATAGAGCTCGATGTCATAAGACATTGCATATAAGGAAATTTGCGGTGGGGTGGATTCACGAAATATTGGATCTCGTTCAAAGAGTAGGTGCATGCAATGGTTTGTGACTCAACATTTATTAAGACCATGCCTATGAAAGTTCTTCAATATGGATGTACATATACAACAAGAGTACGTTGGTACCATACCGATATACTATAGGATTTGGTGGTGCAGGGACATCAATAGGGACAAGGGCACTCCCCTCTTAGCGATAAGTTCTACCAATCCATCCATAGCTCAATACATTCTCCTAACAAGCCCTTGGGCAGTCCCTTAGGACTCAATGGTGGGATCATTCCCTCCTCTTGGCTTCAAACACGCGGATTATGGTATCACAGTTACTCATTTTGAGAGTAAGGTTTGGAGAGAAAGCTAACTCCCTAACTTGAGCTCTATCGCACGATTGGAGTATCAAAGAAGGGTGAAATTACTAAATATCCATGTAGCCCCCTAATTATAGATGTGGTCGACAACACACCGATAAGAAGGGCTCTACTAGACACGGCTCCGAGACATCCTAGGACACTTTTAAAACCTTAGGATCTAATACCAAGTTTGTCACGCCCCAAAACCGAGGGACGAGACCGGCGCCTAACCGGATGATCCCGGTCAAGCAGACCTGGATTGCCTTTCCTGCCCAACGCATTACCCCGTGATTACAATATACATTATCCCACATGAAAAGGCAAAGTAGAATTTAAGCATGTATTTACAACTTAAGTTCGTTTCTTTTTTTATCATTTCAACATTTAGTCATCCCAAAACATACAAGCTACCTACAACAACTCCGATTCGGACAACGATTATGAGTATATACAATTACTACCCAAGATACATATATACAACCCACATCGTGTCTACGGAGCCTCTAAGAGTAGTAGGAGTTTATAAAATACTTTCAGGAAACAAGGCCCCGACTATACCTTGAAATACATAACATACACAAAAGAGGAGGATATGGTCTACACACGGCCCCGAGGAGAAGTGGGGCTCACCAGAATTTGCTGAAAAGATGAGGAGGAGGAGGCACCACTAACGGCGAACTGAGCTACCTGCTATGGACCCATCTACATCCATATAAAAGATGTAGCGCCCCCGGCAAAAGGGACGTTAGTACTGTGGAATAGTACTAGTATGTATGAACAAACTTCAATCAAAGTAAAATCAAGAAATGCACAGATAGAAAGAAGTTAAAGGAACCAACACATAGTGCACAGTGATACAGAAACAAATACAATTGAGAGTCTCACAAATTCTTATTTCAACACAATCACATTCTGCCCTTATTCCTTCTCAACAATCCACCCTTATTACTTCTGTTGCGGCGTGCAACCCGATCCCACCAGAAAATCACATTTCAGCTTTATAACATTATGTTGCGGCGTGCAACCGGATCCCACCGTACAATTTACATTCCACCCTTATTACATTCTATTGCGGCGTGCAACCCGATCCCAGCGTACAATGTTCATTCCACCCTTATTACTTCGTGTTGCGGCGCGCAACCCGATCCTACCGGATAATCACATTTCATTGCAACAATAACAACCCACAATTCGATCACAAGGCTTCATATCATCAAGAGTAGAATTTCATAACAACCAAACAATCATGTGTTCACAATAGTCTTTATCAACCATTAATTCAACCACATTTAATAACAATAACAATCAATATTTCAATCACAAGAATTTTCATCATCAAGAATATGAATTCATTACAACCAATAACCATGTGAAATCAAGGCACAACAATCGTTTCCAAACAGTAAATCATATACGGTATTGCCAAAGTAATTTAGTTCAATTAAATCAACCCACAATTCCTTTTCATTACTTGCTACACAGCCTTTAGCACTTGGATATTCTCAACAATGTAGATAGCAACATCAACCAACAATTCAATCACAAAGATTATCATCATCAAGGATATTCATTCGTAACAATTAAATAACCATATGAAATCAAGGCCATAGAAATCTTTACCAAACAGTGAGTCATATACGGTATGCCATCAACATATAGCTCAATTAGTTAAGTCCACGTTTCCTTTCCATTATTTACTACACAACATTTAGCACTTAGATACATTCAACAATTGGATTCGTTATCATTTCTTTCGTTTGGTAGCACATCCTTTCATACCGATGTATTCAATAGTTAACAAGTTTTGCACATGATAGAGTAAGCACAATGAATCACCATTTTTACAATATAATAGCATGGTGGCATGGAAATCAACTAGGACAATCAGAGAATAGAATCTTACGTCTCAACACATTAGAACCATCAATTCACATATGTTCAAGTAAGAAACTCATACCAAATGCTCGGACACCAAGGTGACTCTACAAAGATTAAAGTTAGTCATACATACCTCAAAGAGCTTTTCCTTAAGTTTATACAGTACACCAACACCTCTAGCCATAACAATCTATAAGGAGATAGCGGAAATCGATTAATAATAAGGAAGATTACCCATGGTGTAACTCTCTTAGGAATTTCATCAAACACCTAACATGTGAAGTAGACTACAAGGTTTAGAAATGGTAATTCCTTCTTACCTCAACCAATTTTAACATGAACTACCCAAATTAGTTCTTTAACATCACATACTACAACTTAGTCCCACATGCATGGCCTATTTCTAACCCCTACCACATATTTGAACCCTTAACCTCTTGCATGAAATTTTGGAAGTAGGACTTACCCGGATGGAGGACAATCTAAGGTTATCTTTCTTGAAGACTTGAGCAAGCATTGGATGATTATGAAGTTTTGAACCTTATTTCTCTCTATATATGCTCTCATATCTCTCTAAAATTAGTAGAAAATGACCCAAATGAAGCCCCTAAACCTATTTATGAAAATGGGGTCGGGTTATAAAAATAGGAAAAATAAGCCTCCGGAACAGGGTCTGCGATCGCAGAATGGACCGCAAAACAAGAATGCTGGCCGCAGAATGCATCGCGAAATAGGTGCCCATAACTGGGCTACACTGGCCCAATATGCGACAGATCTACGATCGCAGAGTCAACAATGCGACCAGAAATGTGATCCCAGATTTGACACAGGATCGCCTTGTTCCAGCCTTTGGTAATTTGATCATAATACGTAGGAATGTCCAAAGGACGAACAGTTTGAAGCGTTTGAAACTAGACTCAGATACCTTTCATTTGATAGTTTATTTATCACATAATACCTTTTATACACACACACACACACACATATATATATATATATATGCTTGTTCAAAGTGTGGACTGGTGCAAATACCTTTGGAATTTTAGTCTGTTATGAAATTTTCCCATTTGGCTTAGACTTAGGCTTCCCCTTGGACCTCACATCACTTATTATATGACTCATACACTTATTCACAACATCCAATTCATTTATATCATATTTAAAGCACATAAAATATTACAATTAGTCTACCTGGCACCCCGAATCCTATATTGCTTAGTAGAATTTTCCGGGTCTTTACACTCATATTATACCAGTTTGCATCACTAGAGATCGGGTAAGGGCTCAAATTACCTTGAGTGAAAGGTGTTAGGAATCCCTCGAGGTCCACAATGGTGGGTCCCAGCCGAACATATATTAGGCGAATTAGTCAAGGAAAACAAAGAAACTATTTAATAAGGGTGGGGTGGGGGGGATTCTAAAAATTTTAGCCTATAGGATCACCCCGTGAAACATACATAATACTTCGTAACTTCCCCACAGGAGGGGGGGTTACTCATGTTATCCAGCGGCACAGACTATCATCTCCTGCTACCCGGTTACTATCTTTAAGTTGTTACTTAAAGCGCTCTAATTGATTCTAGTTCATGTCCTATGCGTGCACTACCCCGTCCCTTACCTATGGACCTGGAGGCATTAGGACCTCTATTTGGGATGGTTCTAGACTAAGCCTACTTTGCTCAAAATTGTAAAATACTAGGCAACAAGCAAAACAATTAGGACTTTCAACTAGCGAGATTTCTAGCTTGAATTAAGGCTTCGAAGCCCCTCTCCTCTCTCCGTTTTAGAAAAGATACAATAGTTTTCAATTCCCTCGAGCTTTAGGGTCAATTACGGGGGGTAACCGGTCGATCAACTCATTTCGGGGTTAACCTGTCGATTAACTCTAGGCTGAGCTTCTAGTGATAAAATAAAGATGGGCTCATGTTGACCTCCACACATAAACAACAAATGCACGCAACTGATTTAGCAGACTTTATTAATCTTAAAGGTCATATAGGCAGGATATCAAGGTGAGAATACAGGCAAGCTGTGATATACAAAAGCAATTTCATCAATACGAGTATTAGAGCCTATTGTTTGCCTACTGATTTTAATAACTATCATCGGGGCACTTCAGATATTAATGAATCACAATTACCAATCCAGAATTGTTATTAAGTCCTATAGGCATATTGTCTAAGTGATTAACAATGGCGATTGTATTCAGAACCAATTAGTAGAATCCTTTAGGCATGACTTCTACGAGCGTGATGATTGTTATCCTATAAGCAAGATATCTAAGTTCGAACTGGTTTTGATCTTATAGGCATGGTATCTATTATTGAACTAATTTTAATCCTATAAGGCATGATATCTAATGTTGAACTGATTTTAATCTTACATGCATGATATCTAATGTTGAACTGATTTTAACCCTACAGGCATGATTTCTAGCATTGAATTGACTTTAATCCTATAGGCATGATTTTTAATTAAACAACATACGAGCAGAAATTTAGACACATTGCTAGAAAACAGTTGAGTCAAATATTGGTCATATCGTCATGATTGCTAACACATATTTATAAGCCAAATTAATGCATCCTATAAGCAGGATTTCTAAAAAAGTTGTAGTATTAATCCTATAGGCAGGATTTCTAATAAGTTATATATTAATCCTATAGGCAGGATTTCTAATAAACATAATACAGAACTCATATGATTTTAGCAAGAATACCATAAAACTTATAAGCAGAATCCATAGCACAAATGAGATTTTATAGGCATGATTTCTACCCGAATTAGCAAAGAAAATAAAGACCCTTCCCAATTTTACTAGATACCCCAGAATCTGTTTTTGTTACAAAGTTATTACAGACCAAATTAGTAAATAAATTACATAATAGCAATGAAATAAACTACAGGGAGCCTTTATTAGGCCCAAATACACCTGGGCAACCAAGCCTTCAACTATATCAACTCCAAGGCTCATTTCACAGGTACAGAACAACCAATAACAAGTGATTCACCCATAACACATATAGAACCAGGTTTCCAGTGTGTCAAAGTTCCCAAGGACCCAGGGAAATGCTCACACCAGAACCAAATACTCAAAAATGATTCAAAAGAGATTAGAAACCAATTCCCCGTGTGTTAGAGTTCACAGGAGTCTCACATGGACCCTGAGCAGTGCTCACACTAGGGTGGTTGGGGATAGAACCTAAGAGACTAAGAGTGGGAGTTACAAAAAGTAACAACATATAAGAAGGAGGTCGGTACAGATTTAAAACAATTTTGATTTCTCAGAAGAAGGCCACCATAACAGAGTTTTAGAACACATAGCATGTATGCATAATTGCATTAAGAAAGAAGCAAGGTTTGCAAAGTTGTTTATTCATAGTACACAGTTCTTAATAGATTAAAGTCTGAAAAAGTCTAGTTAATCTAAGTATTCATGCTAGTATTTAGGATAACCTTGTTCAATCACAGAAACATTTAGGAAAAGTATCAAGGCAAACAATCATATTATCACATGAATTCAGAAGGATGCATGACATATTAGCAAGCTATCAGGGCATATGAACGATATAGCAGGAAGTCTAATAACAATACAAGTTTCAAAGATTTAAGACTAATTGACTACTTAACCTTCTATCATTATCCTAAAGATACCAAATTCAGAACAAGTTCAAAACAACATATATGAGACAGATTAAGCATATTTTAAAGAGGATTCATATTATTCAAAATAACCAATCTCAGACTAACGGTATCAACTATATGACTAAAAGAGAATCATATAAACATGCAGAATCATGCTCAGAATGGATTCTAGACATGCTGAATTGTAAACATAGTTCAGGGATAGAAAGGAAATGACAAAGGATAGTCTTTCACCTGTTAAGCAAGAAAAACCAGAATAACACCACAAAGTCGAGAGTCCAGAATATTTGGCCTTGGCTTTCAGCCGGCCAAGACCAGTAGTAAACAAGAGAGAAGAGAGAGTATATAACCAAAATCCTAAATTTCTTAGTGATAGTATATTACCTCGAGTGTGCCCTAAGGGGAAAGAGGGAATGGGTTTAAATAACCTTCGACTAGGGTACACAAACATGAAAATAATCAATCAACTTATTTAAGGGAAAACTCAGAGTTATTAAGGAAAGTCAAGAAGAACACGTATAACAACAATCAAACAAGTTTGGGAATCACAAGTTCCTAGGAAATAATTAAGGCAAGAGCCATAAATAGATAGGCATAATCAATAAGGAAAATGAAAGAATCGACGCCCTAATTTTAGGGTAAGTAAATTAGTTGGAATAATCGAAGAAACTAACATGCATATAGACATATATGAGCAAATATTGAAGAAAACAAATTAACAAAAAGAAAAAGATCGTTACAGATCTGAGCCCTAATTTTAGGGCAAAATGAAACTTGTCAGCAAATTCACAAAAATCTCGATAGAATGCATATAGACAGATATAAGTGAACATTAAAGAAGATACTCAAAAAATAGAACCAGAATAGACCTTAAAGATATGAGTCCTGATTTTAGGGGAAATAAATTAGGCAAACATTTTTTAAACGAAAAGAAAATAGCAGAAAATAGACATGCGGAAACATAAAGGAGGTTTTAACAAAAAATAAGAACAAAATTTAAAAATATCTTAGAAATATCTAAACCCTAATTTTAGGGCAAATAAAGAATTAAAAGAATCCCAGAGATTCGTACCCCAAGAGACAAAGAATGAACATAGATGAAAAAAATGGGGAAGTTCAAACCAGATTTGGTTCGCAAATGAGGAAATCGGCTTGCCATATTAGGCAAGATACTAGGTTATACAATAATCGAATAGCCAGTAGCGAGACAAGGTGAATAAGGTAAGAAAATCATCAATCGATTCCATATTTGGCTGGAGCCAAAGAAAGATTAGGGGGTATTAAGGTGACAGTGCTAGGGTTTACAGAGGAGAGAGAGAAGGTTCGAGAGAGTTCAAGGGCGTCGGGTCTGGGATAATGGTCTATAGGGTTTGGGGATAGGGATATAAGGAAAATGCGGGGTTATTTATGAGTCGTTGATCATTTGTGATCAATGGCTGGGATTTAGGCGGGGTTGGTCGGTTCTGGACTGGGTTAGGGGGTTATGGATTGGGCTTAACTGTTTAGGCCAAGGGTCTGGGTAGGGTTTTTAGTGGAATTGGCTAAGGGGTTGGGTTATGTCCGAAATTGGGAATTTTAGGGGCTAGATTTTAAATACCCATTTTAGCAAATAAATAATTGATAAAAATAATTAATAAATAGCAAAAATATCATTTGTGCCTGAAAATGATTTAAAATAATTACTTAACATTATAAAAAGTCATTTTCCATATAAATAATGTAATTATGCACATATATGAGCTATTATTGCAAAATATGCAATTTTAGCCTAAGGATGCAAATATAATTATAATGAATACATCAAAAAGTATTTAAAGATTAATACGGATATAGATGATGAAAGTTAAATGATAAATCATCATAGAAATTATTTGTGATGCAATTAATAATTATATATATAATAAAATGCAGGAATAAATTTATTAAAAGCCCTTAAAAATGATAGAAAATTATGAAAAATGCTTGTATATGTTTATAAATCAAGTGATGATGCATATGCACTTATTTTGAATATATATATATATATATATATATATATATATATATATATATATATATATATATGGAATTGGGTATCAACAACTGCCCCTTTTTATCCGGGAAGGATGAAAGAGTTGTCGGATAAAGAAATGATGACCGATTATGACCGAATAGGGTGATTTGAAAGATATAGGCCACACTCTGGCTTCTGAGCTGCCTACATATCCCTGGTTTTACAGGAATCAGGTTGTGTGTAGTTCTGGATCCTACGATGGAATAAACCAATGGAGTTTTTATAAGAACGGACAAAATATTCTGGAAAGGGACAATATTGAGATTGTGAACGGATGTATCTGAGTACAGTTATGGATACTCGAACGGTTATCAAATGGGAAAGGGTAACAGACGGTGGTTGGTAACACTTGAAATAATTTGAAGGATATGAACGGTGAATGGAAACCAGAGGGAAGATTGCTCCTGGTTGGACAACAGTTACCTTTCGGATCGCCTGCAAACTTTAAAACACAATATGTGCATATAGATTTTTGCAAATTTAAACATGATTCAAATTCCCTTTAGACCATGAAGACTGTCTTTGGACGGTGAGAATGACGTCCCTAGACCATGATGTCCCGGTCCATGAATTATATGATAAGGGATTCGCATGCCATGAAATGATGTTCTCGGCCCATGAAGATGGTGCCTATGAACCATTATGCCTTTGAATAATGATGTACAAGATTGAGAGATCCTCAGGCCATGACATGGTGTCTTTTTGCTATGAGGATGATGCCTTCAGACTATGACGCCTTCGGACAAGTTGGCTATATATTAGCCCATGAGGTGCAGAGACACGATGCTAAAGGTAATAACAAGACAAAACTTAGTCTTGAGTAGAGTTTGGGGGCAGAGCTTAGCCCCTAGAGAAGAGAATAATGCAAGGTTTAAGATACAGTATATGTATTTATGCAAAGAGAGACAATGCTTAGTCTCGTGCAAGATTCGGGACAGTGCTTAGTCGCATGCTAGGAGAAGGCAATGCTTAGCCTTATGCAAATAGGGAGGCAGGGCTTAGCCTCATGCGAGATTTGGGATGGTGATTAGTCCCATGCAAATGGAAGGCAATGTGTAGCCTTATGCAAATATGGAGGCAGGGCTTAGCCTCATGCAAAAATTGAGACAGAGCTTAGTCTCATGCACAGAGAAGGAAATGCTTAGCCTTATGCAGATGGGAGGCATGGCTAAGCCTCATGCAAGAATTGAGCCAGGGTTTAGCTTCATGCACATGGAAGGCAATGCTTAGCATTATGCAAATGAGAGGCAGAGCTTAGCCTCATGCAAGAATTGAAACATGGCTTAGTCTCATGCACAGGGAAGACAATGCTTAGCCTTATGAAAATGGGAGGCAGGGCTTAGCCTCATGCAGGGATTGAGACAGGGCTTAGTCTCATGCAGAGGGAAGGCAATGCTTAGCCTTATGCAAATGAGAGGCATGGCTTAGCCTCATGCAGGGATTGAGACAAGGCTTAGTCTCATGCACATGGAAGGAAATGCTTAGCCTTATGCAAATGGGAGGCTGGGCTTAGCCTCATGCGAATGTAAGAGTAAGAGTGAAGTATTCTTAGCTGACAATGTGTTTTGTGTATAGAAATTGTGTTATTGCTACGATGCTTATGATGATGACATATTCCTGCATCCAAAGAAAAATTTGTGAGTTTTGGGTGGGGGGGGGGGGGGGAGGTTGGTTCGTGCCTTTGTCTGTTTGCTCTGCTCCAGTCTGCCCAAGGGTCCTGTGTAAGTTACCATGGGTAGCACTTGACTAAAAAGTAAATTTTCTTTTCAAAAGTATGCATGTATAGTTTTCAAAGGCATAGCAATATGCAAATTAGAAATCAGTTAGATGAAACAGTAACTGTGACATTATTAGAGACATTGCGACCTTCTTTGTCATAGAATTTTGAGGTTCCTCCTCAAAATTCTACCCCAGTTAACTAAATGACCTTCTATCTATTCCGTATGCTGATGTTGGCTGACTTGCTTTGGAATTTTGAGGGTCCTCCTCAAAATTCTTCCCTAGTTTCTGATTGTGGGAAAAATGGAAATGTTATTTAATTTTGACCGAACCCACAGGGCTACTTACGTATTCCCTCTTAAGCGGGAATCAGGTCGAGCGTAGTTCAATTACATCATATGAAGAAGCATAAATAGTTTACACATAGTATCTTTTGACTGCATCTGAATTGATAGGCTTTGGCCAGATTTCTCCATCCATTTCTGCGAGTATGAGTGCTCCTCCTGTCAATACTTTGTGGACCATGTAAGGACCCTGCCAGTTGGGTGAGAACTTTCCTTTGGCTTCATCTTGATGTGGAAAGATTCGTTTCAACACCAGCTGCCCCGGTGTGAACTGTCTTGGTTTGACCCTTTTGTTGAAAGCTCTGGACATTCTATTATGATATAGCTAACCATGACACACTACATTCATCCTTTTTCCATATATGAGGGCTAGTTGCTCGTAATGGCTCCTTATCCATTCCGCGTCACTGAGTTCATCTTCTTGTATGATCCTCAGAGAAGGAATTTCTACCTTGACAAGGATGACAACTTCGGTACCATAAACCAACAAATAGGGAGTTGCACCGATTGATGTACGGACTATGGTACGGTATCCCAATAAGGCAAACAGTAATTTCTCATGCCATTTCTTGTGATTCTCTACCATTTTCCTTAGTATATTCTTGATGTTCTTGTTGGCAGCCTCCACAGCTCCGTTCATTTGAGGCCTGTATGCTGTGGAATTCTTGTGCTTGATTTTGAAAGTTTTGCATATGGCTTTCATCAGATCACTATTGAGATTGGAGGCACTGTCAGTGATGATGGACTCTGGAACCCTGAATCGACAAATAATACGATCCCTAACAAAATCTGCGATGACTTTCTTGGTTACAGCTTTGTAGGACGCTGCTTCAACCCATTTAGTGAAGTAATCGATGGCCACTAAAATAAACATGTGCCCGTTCAAAGCAGTGGGTTCGATTGGACCAATGACATCCATTCCCCAGGCAGCAAAAGGCCAAGGTGCGCTTGTTGCATTGAGTTCGTTTGGCGGCACCCGTATCATGTATGCATGTATCTGGCATTGGTTGCATTCTGGACATATCGGATGCAATATGTTTCCATAGTCATCCAAAAGTATCTGACCCTAAGTATCTTCTTGGCTAAGACAAATCCGTTCATATGTGGGTCGCAGGTTCCCGCATGTATTTCTTCAAGCAATTTGGAATCCTCTTTGGCGTCAACACACCTTAATAGTTCTAGATCGGGAGCTCTTCTATACAGAATTCCTCCGTTTTGGAAGAAGTGATTGGACAACCTCCGAAGTGAGCATTTCTGAGTATGGTTTGCATGCTCCGGGTATTCTCTTTTTGCCAAATATTCCTTGATATCGTGGAACCATGGATTTCCATTTGTCTCTTCTTCGACATGAGTGTAGTATGCCGGTTGATTATGGATTCTCACCGGAATGGGATCGATGAAATTCTTGTTTGGATGTTGTATCATCGAGGACAAGGTGGCCAATGCATCTGCAAATTCATTCTGAATTCTAGGGACATGTCAGAATTCTATCTTTGTGAATCTCATCTTCATATCTTGTACCTGATGTAGATACGATAGTATCTTGGTGTTTTTCGTAGCCCACTCTCCTTGTACCTAGTGTACTAGCAGGTCTGAGTCACCAATTACCAGCAGTTCTTGAACATACATGTCGACAGCCAAGTTAAGCCCTAATATGCAGGCTTCATATTCTGCCATATTGTTAGTGCATGGGAACTTGAGCTTTGCAGACACCGAATAATGCTGACCGGTTTCTGATACCATGATGGCTCCGATACCGACTCCTTTGAAATTTGCAGCTCCGTCGAAAAATTATTCTCCAGCCATCGTAGGCTTCAACAATGTCCTCTCCTACGAATGATACTTCTTCGTTAGGAAAATACGTTTTTAGTGGTTTGTATTCTCCTCCTACAGGATTTTCAGCAAGATGATCTGCCAATGCTTGTCCTTTGATTGCCTTCTGAGTTACGTAGATGATATCGAACTGACTCATCAATATTTTCCACTTGGCCAGCTTCCCGGTAGGCATAGGCTTCTGAAAGATGTACTTTAGGGGATCCATCCTTGATATGAGGTATGTAGTATATGCATAGAAGTAGTGTCTCAATTTATGAGCTATCTAGGTTAGAGCGCAACAAGTGCGTTCCAGCAGAGAGTACCATGCCTCATAAGGTGTGAACTTCTTACTCAAGTAATATATGGCCTGCTCCTTTCTTCACGTCTCGTCATGCTATCCCAAAACACAACCGAAATCCCCATCTAACACTGCGAGGTAGAGTAGTAGTGGTCTACCAGGTTCTGGCGGGACTAAGACTGGTGGTGGACAGGTATTCCTTGAGAATCCTCAGTCCACTTGGTCGCGGCATCCTTCTTCAGCATTTTGAAAGTTGGTTCACATTTCACCGTGGACTGTGCTATGAAGCGGCTGATGTAATTGAGGCGTCCCAAGAACTCATCACATCATTCTTGTTCTTCGGTGGTGGTAATTCTTGGATGGATTTAACCTTTGACGGGTCCAACTCTATTCCTCGGCGATGGACGATGAAACCAAATAATTTTCTGGCAGGAACCCCGAATGCACATTTTGCGGGATTCAGCTTTAGATTGTAACCTTGGCAGTCGATCAAAGAACTTCCTCAAGTCTGTTACGTGATCTGTGGATTTCTTGGATTTGATGATAACGTCTTCAACATATGCCTCTATTTCCTTATGTATTATATCATCGAAGATGGTCGTCGTGGCCCTCATGTATGTGGCCCCATCATTCTTCAGACCGAATGGCATCATTTTGTAGCAATATACTCCCCATGGTGTGATGAAAGTTGTTTTCTGTGCGTCTTCTTCGTCCATTCAAATCTGATGATAACCCGCGAAGCAATCTACAAAGGATTGTAGTTCATGCTTGGCGTAATTGTCGATCAGAATATGTATATTTGGCAATGGGAAATCATCCTTGGGGATTGCCCTGTTTAAATCCCTATAATCAACACATACCGTGACTTTTCCATCTTTCTTTGGAATCGGTACAATGTTGGCTAACTAGGTTGGGTACTCAACTACCGTGAGGACTTTGGTTTTGATCTGCTTGGTGACTTCCTCCTTGATTTTCAGGCTCATGTCTCGTTTGAATTTTCTGAGTTTCTGCTTCACTGGTGGACACATTGTATTTGTAGGTAACTTGTGAGCCACTGTGGATGTGCTCAACCCTATCATATCATCGTATGACCATGCAAAAATATCCTCATATTCTTTCAGGAAATAAGTGTATTCTTCCTTCTCTGACGGTGACAAGTGGACGCTTATGCGAGTTTCTTTGATGGTTTCAAAATCTCCCAAATTGACTATCTCGGTTTTGTCCAGGTTGGACTTGGGCTTGTTCTCCAAATTCTCAACTTCTCTGATAATTTCCTCAGGTATCACATCTTCTTCTTCTTCTATTTCTTCTGAGTCACTGTCCTTGTGTTGCGTTGTCTCATTACATGTCACAGTCGTTGGTTCATCAAACAAAGCGATTTTCAATAACTCAAATAATGTTTTTCGAAATGAAACACTGAAAATGTTGTTTAAAACAAAATGCTCAAGAAGAATTGTTTTCAAAAATAAATGATGCTAGCATCCATGCTACCCCAGGACTCATTGGGCCCTTGATGGTGTAGCGGTCCAGTTCTGCAGAAATTCTCCCCTCTCCACCGTCTGAATGGTAAGGCCTTCTTCCTCCTCCTCCTCCTCCTCCTCAACTATCACACTGCAATCCTTATCTTCCTCTGCTAAAAAATATTCCTTAGCGTATCTAAAGCCTCATTTTATTCGGATCCCCATATTGTATCAGCCTGATTAAAGGTTTGACTCAGATGTGGCACTGGCTGCTCAAGAGGGTAATAGGGACCACGCCATGGTGGCGACCAATTTTGATATTCGTGCCAGGTGTACTGATATCCACGTCCAAAGGTTGTACCATGACATTTCAGCTGTATTGGTTTGGCGATACCCTAGATATTCTTACCGAGCCCCTTACTAGGTTCATACCCGGACCATGCCAGTATGCTTTCTATTTTGCTACTCCACCATTTATCCTTCTCGATCGCATTAACACGCTCAATGTGATGGTAAGTCTCTCCACCCAACTTCCTTCTATTTTCCACAACTGGAACAGTCTGATTGGTGTAAATGGGATTGCTCCCATCTCCATGGATGATTACCTCTTGATGATTCCATTCAAACTTCGCAACTTGGTGCAAAGTGGATGCAACAACCCCAACGATATGTATCGAAGTCTTCCCAACACCAGATTGTAGGAGGCGGATACGTCTATCACCTGAAATTCGACATCGAACCAAGTAGGACCCATCTGCAAACATAAATTGGTTTCCCCAATCGTGGCTCTTTACGACCCATCAAACGCCTTCACATTCATAGTTATTGCTCGTATTTCATGCAAGCCCTTGCCCAACCTCTTCAGAGTTGTCAGCGGACAAATGTTGAGGTTGGACCCTCCGTATATCAAAACCCTGGCAATGAACTTATCCTCACATTGCACTGTGATATGCAATGCCCTATTATGACTCAATCCTTCAGGTGGAAACTCCTCTTCGTGGAAGGTGATCTTATGGATCTCCATCACTTTCCCCACCATGTTGGCTATTCTCCGCTGGTGATATTGTTGGGTACGTATGCTTCGTTCAACACTTTTATCAGAGCATTCCTATGCGTCTCGGAATTTTGTAGCAACGACAAGATGGATATTTGGGCGGGATTTTTGTTCAGATGATCAACAACAGAGTATTCTCTTGCTTGTACTTTCCTCCAGAGATCATCTGGACCAGTTTCAATGATGGGTTGTTAGGTGGCAACTTCCTTACTTGTCCCTCCCAAATTTCCAGGTGTGTAGATTCTTACAATTCTGGTCATTCCTTGTGCAGCACCAGATTCTTCCATTTTTGCTTTCCATTTTCTCTTAGCTTTGGCAACATAATCCCAAGTTACGACGTTGGATTTGAAGGGCGGTGTGGATGCCACTGTCACAATGAAGGGTGTGGTTATTTCTACCTCAAATGGAGTAGGTGTAGCTGTAGGTGTTGTCACTTCGATTTCAAACGGAGCCAATGAAGATACCTCAACTTTGACTGACGGCTGTATCTGTACCACAATGGGAGCGAACATGACTGCAGGTTTCTTTGGGTCGTCACATTCCCTAATAAACCTAATTGACCCCTCAGGATCCCATTCTTCATCAGTTTCTATCACATTTACTCCTTCACCCCTATGATCTGGGAGGGGATTATTGCGGACATTGGGTGTGGCTTCCTTTGCCTGTATGACTTTGGTATCAATCAACATTTGATTCTTGTCTTTCAGAGTGCGGCATTCGTCAATAGTATATCCCTTCATGGCGGAATGGTATACACATGTCTTGTTTGGGTTGACCCATTGGGAGGAGTTTTCCATAGCCACATCGGGAATAGGGGTGACATATCCGGCAACCTTTAATCTTTCATATAGCTGGTCGATGTGTTCATAAATAGGGGTATACTGTCTGGGTGGTGTGTGATCGAAATTGGGTCTGGGTTTTCGATAATTTGGACGAGCTGGAGGTGAATGATAGTAGGTTGGCTGAGTGTTATAAGTGTTCTAGGTGGTTGCGGGTTGAGGATATCGGGGATGTGAAGGTTGGTATGTGGGTGGAGGTGGGTGGAGGTGTCTGGTATGTGAGTGGAGATTTTTGACCCTGGGCTACCATCACTGCCCCTATCTCTTTCTTCTTTGATATGCCTCCCGATTTTAATGCTTTGTTCATGGCCTGCAACGCCTCAGAATTTGTTACCATTCGACTCTTAATACCTTCTTCGATCCTTTCCCCGAGTTTGATGATATCAGAGAACTTGTGATTCTCAATGACCATTAACCTCTCATAATATTGTGGATCCTGAGCCCTGACAAAGTATTTGTTCATCTTTTCTACTTCTAATGCCAGACTGACCTTTGTAGCTTCTGACCTCCATCGAGTAGAATACTCACGGAAAGTCTCCGTTGGCTTCTTCTTGAGGTTCTGTATGTAGAAGACATCCGATGCATTTTCTGTATTGAACCTGAATCTATCCATGAAATATGACGCCATGCTTACCCAATTAGCCCATTTCTTAGGATTTTGACTTATGTACCAAGATAGGGTGTCTCAAGTGAGACTTCTCATGAACAACTTCATGCGAATCCTTTTATCCTTCCCAACTCCTACGAGCTTGTCGCAGTACATTTTCAAATGTACCTTTGGGTCACCCGTTCCATCAAATATCTCTAACTTAGGAGGTTTGTAATCCTCTGGCAATTCTACGTCTGGATGAATGCACAGGTCCTCATAGTTCAAACCTTCAATTCCTTTACCTACTTCAACACCCTAGACTCGGCTTGTGAGCTTCTTGAGCTCCTCTACCATATTCTTAATGAGCATGTCCTTCTCGGCGGATTCTGGTGTATATGAAGTTGGTTGAGTAGAGTGGGGTAGGGTTTCCACGTATATGGGATTGCTTTGATGAATGCTGAGGGTTTGAGTGTAGTGATGATCATTCGTTGAGTTTTGCGGATCGGGGATAGCCTGTGGGGTATTCTGAGGAGTATGGCAAGTGGTTTGCGGATATTGAGTCAGGAGATGCTGGTGTTGAGGGGGGTGTCTATATGGGTAGAGGATTAGGATTTTGAGGAGGTGTTGCGTATTGGTGGATGGGAGGATTTGCGGACGTTGATTTAGTGGGTTTTGAGGAGGTAGTGGGTTTTGGGTGTTTTGTTGGTTGATGTTTGGGACGTTTAGTGTGAGGGACAGGTTTGCCAAGAGTCGGACCTGTTCAAGATCCCCTTGCAATTCTAGTACTTTATGTTCCAACAGTAAGACCAAATTATTTTGTGTCGGAGTACTCTGACCATCTGAAGTTTCCACATTCTCAGCATGTGTAGCGTTGTCTTTCCTGACACTACTAATATCATCCATCTTAGCTTTTCGGATCACATGGAGGAGGAGGAGGTGGAGGGCCTCTAGATCTGGTGTGATATGCTGACGTTGCCAGTATGTGTGAACCAACCTTAGGGGATGGGAATAATCAAAAGAAAGAAAAACAAAAAGGTAACCAAGTCAGTAAGAACTATGGAAAAGTATTTGCAGTATTGAAACACATATTGCAGAAATGTAAATTCGCGTCCTAATTTGGGAGCCTCGTTGTGCCCGAGGTAGGCGTAGAGACACGTAGATTTGGATAATTTTAATGCCGATAATTGCCTCATTTCATTAACATAATAAATAAGACGAATCTAAAACGACAATAAATAAATAAGCCACTAATGGAATTTGCCTTATTACATTCGAAAAATGATTCTAAAACAAATAGTCCTAATGTACTTGGTCCGAGAGGGACCCTCTCCAGGCTTGGCTCTCTTGGCTCCGTCGATCAGATTCCCCAAGTTGCGCATGTCCAGCAGCAAGTATGCCCTTGCTAGATGTCCTCCCTCGTTACCCTCTGCATTTTGGCAGTCTATGACTCTTTTCCTCATCTTCCCCTCTAATTCCATTAGACCCTGCTATAGATATTCCAACCTTTCCGTTGACCTAGTAGCCATTTCCCTCCATTCATTAATTGACTCCATATTAAGCTTGTGTTGTTCCAAATGCCCAGCATCGGACTCGAGAACTCTTTTGCGCAACCTTTTATACTTTAATTGTGCTTCAGCGACTTCATCTATGACCCTGATTCCTTGACCGACCCCTGGCTCGACTATTCTTGCTACACTATCATCCAACCATGATGGGTAGAAGTATACATGACCTGCGTGGTATCAATCATTTTCGATGGTATCCCTTTCCACAATGATCTTCAAATTCCACATGTGTTGAGCTTCACATTTGTATGAGATGTTATCGTCTTGAAAATCTGCTTTGTAATGACCCATTTTGGAGACTCGTGGTATGACTTGTTTTCTACCTGTGATGACCCAAAAGGTCATCTTATGTAAATTTAATTATGACTGTGTTCCGAGGCCCCAAAAGACTCCGTCAATCTCACCTCGATGTGCATGCGCAACCCGGGTGCGTAGCCGGGAAGCCTTTATGTGGAAACTTGATAAAGAGTTAAAGTTTTGATAATTAATTGAATAAACAATTTTGGTAAACGGTCCCGGACCCGTGATCTGGAGGTCCCGGAAGGTCCGTAGGAAAATATGGGACTTAGGTAGGGCTGTTCATTTGGATCGGATATCCGAAATCCGAACCGATCCATTTAGTTTCGGATTTCGGATTTCGGATTGGACCGGATTTCGGATTGTATTTATAAAATTTTCGGATTTCGGATCGGATTCGGATTGGTATATTTTAATCCGATCCGATCCGAAATCCGAAATTATTAGGCAATGTATAAATACTACACTTTAATTTCGGATAGTCAGTACTTTCTTTACATCTTCCTCCAAGTTATTACCTTTACAATTGCTAGAGTTAGCTATATTGGCACCATAGTACTCTCATAATTGTATAAACATGAATTTTTCTTAATGCATTGCCTCTTTTACAAAGAAAATATACATATTAGTTTGCAACATTGAGGCATTTACGATCCGAAATCCGATCCGATCCAAACTTTAAAATCCGAATCCGATCCGATATAATTCGGATCGGATTCGGATTGCATTTTCTAGAATCCGAAATCCGAAATTCGAATCCAAAATGTGCTAAATCCGATCCAATCCGATCCGTGCACAGCCCTAGACTTAGGCGTATGCCCGGAATCGAATTCCGAGGACCCAAGTCCGAGAAATGAATTTTTGAAGAAAATTGTTTTCTCAAAATAATAAAGGCTTATAAAAATGAACCTCGATGTGAAACCTATGCTGTCGGGCCCGTATTATGGTTCCGGAGCCCGGAACAGGTTCAATATGTGTTATTTAAGTTATCTGTGAAATTTGGTAAGAAATGGACTTGATTTGTTGGGTTTCGGATCAAAATGGGAAATTTAGAGTTAATGAAGTTTTGAGGATTTTCATAGAATTTGAAATTTGGTTTGGAATGTGATTTTATGTTACCGAGGTCTGAATAAAATTCCGAGACCGGCAATAGTTCTGTTAAGTCATTTATGACTTGTCTTAAAAAATTTGAAAGCATTCCGAGTAGTATAGGCTGGTTCAACGCATTGAAATGAATTCTAAAATCTTAAGTTCTTAAGCTTGATTCAATTTGGTTTTGGGGTTGAATTTTGAGTTTCGTTGTGGTTTTTCGCGTTCGAGAAGTTCGAGCGAGTCCGTATTATGAATACAGACTTGCCAGTACTTTTGGACGGGGTCCAGAGAGGCTCGGGTGAGTTTTGCACCCCCGGGAGCTAAGTTGGAAAAACCAGATTTTTGCTGTCTGGTTTCCTTCTCTGTGATCGCAGAAGGTGGGTCGCGATCGCGGAGAAGGAATTTGGCTGGACTGCTGATTGTTCTTTGCGACCGCAGCTTCCTCTTCGCAATCGCAGAAGGCTGGACTCCATGCCTTCGCGATCGCAGCCCCATCTTCCCGATCGCATAGTGCCAAGCCAGGGCCGGGCACAGTTTCTCTTCGTGATCGCAGGACCTCTGCCGCGATCGCAGAGGTCTGGCCAGTTGGCCTTCGCGATTGCAGGGCCCTTGTCGCGATCGCAGTGAAGGATTTCCTGGGCCGTTTGATTAAATACGGGACTTAGCCTATTTTCTCCATTTCCATCTTCCTCCTCAAGTCTTTAAAGATCTCTTCAAGGAACCCTCCACCACTGTTATTGAGGTAAGTAAATTCCATGGTTTTACTAGTTTCAAACATCAATTCCTAGTTAAATTCCCTACTAAATTATCAAAAATCATGGAATTAGGAAGCAATTTTAGGGCTCTTGAGGATTATGTGATTTTTCATTTTAGGCCATGAATTCAAGTAGAAATCACACCTTAATGATCCTTAGGCTATGGGTGAGTGATCCCTTCGAGAATTTTCGGAATTTGAGCATGCGGGGCCGGGGTTGGAATTTGGGAATCCTCCAAGAATAGCGATTTTATTGAATAACTAGGATAATTTCCCACATTGTGCATGCATTGATTTAATTTTACACCTTTTGGCTAATTGCGAGTCCTCGAGTGTAGAGTTTAGAGTTTCGGGCGCAATTGTGGTCCGAGGGGTAGATTCGACACGAGGTGAGTCTCCTTTCTAACCTTGTAAGATGGAATTGTCCCCTTAGGTGATGTATATGCTATGTGTAAATTGTTTGGGGGCTACGTACGCACCAAGTGACGAGAGTCCGTACGTAGCGGCTATCATTGTTATGTCCGGGTAGTTAGGCCCACACCATGTCTTATATGTTTCCTCGTAATGTCTTATATGCTTCCTTATAATGCCTTATATGCTTCTTTTTAATGCTTTATATGATTCATTGTGACGCCATATGTACTATGAGATCATATTTTGTATAGTATTGATCCTCTGAGGCTTGATGGAAATTGTTGAATTGAGAGGAATTTGTTATGGAAGGTAAGTTTTATAAGATATTGTGTGTGCATGTGTCCGCTTCGAAATTTACATTCCGCGAGCGATGTGTGAAAGGTGCACTTTTGGGACGGGACGTACGCCACGGCGGATTGAAAGGTGCACTTTTGGGACGGGTCGGTCGATCCCCGGCAGTGCACAGAGATGATATAATTGAGAATGCACTCTTGGTACGGGCCGTTCGATCCTCGGCAGTGCATGGACGAAGTTGTACTATGATATGATTACATTGAAAGACGCACTTTTGGGACAGGCCGGTCGATCCCTGGCAGTGCATAACTATTCTTTCCTTATGACTCCGGCCGGTTGTCTTATTCCTGTGTGCGCATGATTATTTGGCACGGTTTTCATAGATTATTTTTTACTTGTATGAGACATCTTTGGGAAAGGAAGTGGCCATTGTTATTGTTCTAGTATTTTTCTTAGATTTATGTGCTTTATACATAATTCCTACTCACTGTCTTACATGCCTACTGCTTTTATCTTATCATCGTTATATCATACTGTTGGACCTTAGTGAGTGTCAAGTCGACCTCTCGTCACTACTTCTTCGAGATTAGACGGGGTACTCACTAGGTACATATTTATTTTAATATGTACTCATGTTGCACTTCTTTACTTAACTGTATAGGTTCTGAGGCTGGTGCATCTGGTTATCAAACCAGATCCTGATAGTGACCGTAGCGGACTTGACTTCACGGTGAGCTGCTTCCTCTGGCGATCCCCAGCAGCACCCTGGAGTTTCATTTACTTTTGTTATTTA